>JTDE01005790.1:3049-38053 GCA_014338405.1 Paragonimus skrjabini miyazakii
AATAATCACGCCTTCAATTTGGTCATCCATCCTATTTCGGCTGTCACGTCTCGCCCGTTGGTCCGATCCGGTCGAGCGATGACTCATCCGGTCGCCCACGCCGTTCTCTATCCGCTCACCGTGGGTTTTTGAACGCACCTCCCCCTGTGTTGGGGTATTCCGCTGAGAGTTGGAATGTTCGCACTTCCTGCCTGACAGTCCCCCACATTAGCACTGGTCCGAGGTACGGAGATTTTCATTGTCTCACGTATTCATCTTCGGTTGAAACAAAAGCTAATGGTAACATAACAAACTATAAAAAGAGTAAGGAACAAAAACAACAAACCGTGACACGGGCCGGCAAAAGAACTGCTCAGTGGACTCGCCAAATTGAGGATTTGCACCCTATTGCGCCGTACTTCGGATGAGCCAAAGAGCGTGTAGATCGATTGTCGCCATGAAGTGTTAGCTCGTTTTTAACTGAGCAGCATCAAACCAAATATCCTCATGCGAACGCACCAGAAGTTGATGTAAACGATTGGACGGATATCAGGCTCTTGGAATGAAAAACATAGGATAAGAGGTCCCCAAACTATCCGTAAGTCTCAAAACCTTGAAGTCCCTACCAAGCGTACTTGTGAAGCAATATCTAGTCACCCAGGTCTCTTAACTGGAAGATAGGGAATGTACAATGTTAGGTCTATGTACTGACGAGACCGGCCGCAAAATCTGGTTCTCAGAAGATTGAGGAAGACCAAATGTGTATCAACCCAGTTCACGAACCCTAATCATTTGCCAGGTCTGATAAGCAGGATATTATTTCAGAAAACAGGCAAACACGACTTTTTGCATTACTACTGTCCCCAAACCGCATTCGCAGCTGAGCAGCATGAAACATTACTGACGACTTTAACCATAACCGTCCAAGCTGGCTATCAAATGCAGAATATTATTCAGCGATAAATGTGGGAACAGTTGACAATAATGATTATTCACTATAATGATATAAAGTGCCATAGTTTTGTCGTCAACAGTCGTGATTACGTCAAGTTTGGCGAACGAGGTTTGCGTTGGATTTTGTAGCACTATGTACACTATATGGTCATGGATATGTAGTCTATTCGCAAGGTTCTTGGACAGGCAGTTTTCCCGAGCGCAGCGCACATAATGTGAACCAATAAAATCGAAACGTATGGGGGAGGCCTTATGACTGACAGCAGTCACCATTGTAGAAAAATGGGGGATCATTTCAGCAACATAAAAACCGAACTTCAGTCCTTAGAAAATTGCATCAAAGATGAATGGTCCACATGAACATTCTGCAGAAGATGTAATCCTGATGTAACAGTCAGTGGTTGAAAAATGGAGCACAGGATCTCTCAGGGATTACGACTGTCGGGTGTACGAAGATTTCGCTCGTTCACCCTGATACAGTTTCTCTTTTGTTCGTCAACAGCACATATAGAATGCGTACTAGAACATTGATGTCTCTCATAAAAGGGAACGGTTAATGCGTTTGGTACGGCTGCGATTTTTGGTTGCGCAACTGACATGGTCCAAACGATGCTGTTGCTAAAACAAAAGGCGCCCTCGGATACATGCGATGTCTGATTCATTCCTTACCAGTGTGTGAAATGAATCAATCATTTGGTTCTAAGCAGAAGGATCGGATGCAGAATACTATTGCTAGGTGAAAGTGCATTCAACAAGTTTAACAGCTACCGACGCCAGATGACGAAGTGATGCCGGTTCTTCTTCGTCGCGTGAGCAAAGAATATGGGCGCACTCTTGATGGAATCCTGGTGGTCCCGCTTCCCGACCAAAGGATTATACTTTGAAGCCCGAATATTGCATCTCAATAAAAACGAACAGACGTCAATCGTTAGCGTTCGGTTGACTATGAACATTCTCTCACGTGGAGTCGCATTCATGACAGTGCATGATAATGATCGGATGGAATGAAACGCCACGTGACATCGTAACCCATCGGCTGATATGAAGTCCTGTTGAACGTAACGAGAAGGTTATTGCTTTCAGTAACGCAACAACAAAAGACCCCAGTCGTCTTCTCCTTAAGGGTTATGTGCTATCATGTTATTTCCCACTGCCCTCAAACGAAATGGAGTTTTTTCAAGCCCTCAGACAATAACGACGTATTACAATCGGAGTGCACAGGATTAAGAAGTCCAAACATGGAAAAATAATTGTTAAGCTTGACAGAAAAGTTAACAAACCCATATGAATAAGGGAACACGAAAGAGAGGGAAACACGTAACAAACATATATTTCTGGCAGGTCATTGGATTTAATGGGCTCTTGAAATCAACAGTGAGTTGTGCAAAATGTGACATAGCTTCGAGTAAGCTGTTAGTTAAAGGTTTAAGAGGCCTCAGTTTCGGCGCGAAGCAAGATGGGCACGGCCTCACGAGCAATTGTATACTTTCGATGGGAAAAGCAAGGTTGCAGTATGAATAAAATGCATCATGAGCGTGATACCAGGATCGTATGCAGTTCCGTGTGAGTGGTTTAAGCAAGTTGTTGTGAGTATTTTTGCACAAAATCTATAAAACACACTGGCAACCTCGTTTCCCTAACCAACTCTGCAGACTACTTCACAAAGAACTGATGATAATTTAGTAAGCCACTGCAATACTTTGTCGTGTATCTTGCCCTCTTTGTGCAGTCATATATGAAAACTACGTGAGGCCGACTGAGGATCTGTTTTAAATGTCTCTATAAAATAATGTTACTGTCTACGGACCACTTCCACAACGGCACACGTCTTTTAATCTATGGCTAAATGCTGTTTAAAAACGTTCGAGAAAAAGACGGCAAAGGGCTGTCCACTTTGATTGAGCGTTACAACAATAGCAAAATCAGACTCGTCTGCCCTGATAAATGTGAAAAAGTTTTCGAGCCAACGGCAACAACAGCAGTGTTGAGTAGTGCCAACCTATGATATTCGAAAACAGTTCTGACTTCCGCTGGGAGGGGAATAAGGGCATTATGGTTGACATGACATATCTCAATGGGATAGCCACCGCGAATAATACGTGAACAAGTCCGCTGCCAGTTATTGTGATTCAATAATCTTTGTTACAGACAGTTTTTGTAGAGATCCGAACCATTCGTGGTCCGGTTTTACGGCGCTCGGTAAGATCCCATAAACCGATGGTCTGATAGCCACAAACGTGTGATTTTTCTGAACTAAAGTCAGCTCGCACTTTTGTATAATACTAAGAAATTTCTGGAAACTTTCATCAAGGTATTTTTCATTCTTTCTACAAACTGCAATACTTTTAACAAGGGCAGAAGTTATGGTCATTCACGAAAAATGGCATTCATCGACCAGAGGCAACATGCAACAATACCGATGACTCCAAAGGGAACGCACCGAAATTGGTATAGATTGTTGTACTTTTCAGAGGAAGTGCATTTATCATCAGAAATTATTAGAAACAAAGTGACGATTACTATCCAAACCGAATGCCCGGAAAAAGTTATAGCCCAGTCTGCCTCGCCGTAACAGCTCTGGACAGAAGCAGGTCGGTTAGTTTCATAGTGATGTCTATTCTATTCTTCTGACGTTTACTTGAAGTTACGAAAATGCATGCTCCCAGAAGAGACATCCAAAGCAGTTTTTAGATTTTCACTGCAATTGACCTTTTCTTGGATGCTGTACTTTCTAGATTTCGTAAAGATAAGCGTGCACTCTTGACCAAAAGGAGCAAAGTAGGCCACGTTTATCTTGTGGCAGTGAATACATACGAAAAATGAGGGTTTGTTCTCTGCAAAGGTAATTTCAAAACATTTATTTCATTTAAAAAAACACGTCATGACAGTAGGTATTTTTAGGAGACTAAATTCTGAAAAATCAGGGATTCGGCTGCATTCGAACCAGCGGCATGAACACCATGCTCAAACGCAGCAGGCGCAGCGTGATGTTTCCGTTGCTGGTTCGAATGCAGCCGAAGTTCTAACTGTTCACAACTGGATCTCCTTTAATTTATCAAATCTACAAACTACTCATCCTAAATATATATTTAACAAGTGAAGGCCACATAGACAAGCAAACGGAGGGAAAAAAGGTCAGGTGTAAGGCTAAGAAGGAAAAAATGCAAGAGGGTAAAGACGAAAAAGTAACAACGATGCACGCAGAAACTCGTAACACGAGCGCCACTGGCTTCCATTATTCGCCATATCAAAGAGTGTCTCAACCAAAAGTGTTCACTGTCCTTTGGACCTCAGACAAAAACCCGCAGCGCCTTACTGAAGCAAGCGCCTTCATACACCGAACCCAATCTATGTGCTGAGCACCACGTCGCTGCTCCCAGCTCAGCCAACCATTCGTAAACAAGGCATAATGTGGCAGGTGGTGAGTTGGCATTCGTAAGATGTGGTCAATCCAACGAAGTCTGTGAGACAAGATCAGTATGCTCAAGCGTCGACAGTCTGTTTGTTCCGAAGATAAATCGGCGAACTTCGCCACCGCTGACAGATGTTCCCATCATACACTGACAAGTCTTCGGAGAAACCGGTGGTCGAAAACGGATTCTGTGAACATCCTCCTCACGGAAGGACCAGGTTTCGGCGTCATAAGACAGTCACCCTTACATGGGTGTTGCACATTCGACCTCTCACAGAAAGATTGAAAGCACGGCTATGACGTCCGTCGCAAGATTAAAGTGAGGCACCTCTAGTTTGTGTTTGGAAATGGGTTAGGAGGTCACGTAATACTCGGAATTAGGGACTTCGAATAGCCCTAGAAACCGTGCTCGAATTGAAGCTTCTCATGCAGGTAATAAGGAGAAGACTACGTACTGATTGTAGTAAGCAGCTCCTATTCATGAGACAAAAAGCCGAATTTATGGACGTACAACGGTATTAAAGAAATCACAGTCTGTCATTG
Organism: Paragonimus skrjabini miyazakii; assembly: GCA_014338405.1. NCBI lineage: Eukaryota > Metazoa > Platyhelminthes > Trematoda > Plagiorchiida > Troglotrematidae > Paragonimus > Paragonimus skrjabini miyazakii. Next base: position 7,938 of record JTDE01005790.1, read on the forward strand.
ACTGATCGTATTAGCACATAAAGTCAAAACTGTAAGCTAGTTGGTGCAATACAGCACAAAGAAATTAGCGAATAACGGAAGGCGTAACATTGAGATTGTTAGTCCAATCCTGGCGTAGTATCTTTAACGCGACGTTCAGATTGACCCCCTGTTAGATCTGCTATTGTGTCGGGGTTTGGATAAGCAGTAAGTCGAGTACACTTTCACCACAAGTAACCAAGTAGATTTATTTACTAAAAGGAGGGAAATAAAGCAAACTGGTTTAATGCAGTAAAATATTGCACGAGAGCAAAACCGGTCGCCGACACCTTGACCAGAGTTATGATAGGATGGTGAGACAAAAATCCATAATTACTGTAGGTTTATAAGTCTAGGGTTATGGCGGTAGGATACTTCTCGGTTGTCCAAGTCGAAGAAGGGGGTTGGCTTGGAGAACCCCACCCAGGGCCATTGGTTCAAAAAAACCTAATCCACAAGACAGCGGTCGCTTATTAGTCGGGAGAACCATGCTTATTTCGCAGTTAGTCCTCATGTGGAGAGCCGTTACCGAATCCGCAGCCTGGGGATGCACTCGAGGGTGTTAAACTAGCCAACCAGTTTACTCGCTTACCGGATGTATTCGCACAGAAAGCACGTAGGCCTGAAAGTCGTACGCGTGAACAGAGAGTGGATTTATGCATTAGAAACGCATAACAGCCCCCCAGTAGTACACCTAAGTGACTGCACTGCATGCTGATTTTTCCACCTGCAGCCGGTGACGACCTGAAACAATTCCCAATATATGCACTTTTCAGAAGAACTTGTATTAATCAACACCCGCAGCTTCACTCCATTAATAAACACCTTAGTGATCGAACTGACAGGCAACTTGATGCCACCACTGTAAGGACTTATGAGCCTGACCCATTCAGCCACCTTGACGTGATGAGCAGGCTTGTGCGCTGCATTGATCCGAAGGTTATCCTGACTAGCATATCGGCCACATCGAGTGAAACTATATGAGACAGGCTAAAATGGAGCAGCCAGACGAAAAACACTGTCGAGATGAGCGGCGACCCGAATCACAGTACTTTATGTTCGGCTCCGAAGCCGTTGTGATAATTATGATGACGATTATCATTAGATAAACCTGTTGAGACCCGCGAAGTAATTACTAGAAACAGGGATCGGGAGAGGACTGAGAGCTAAATTTGACAGAACATTGGGGAAGGAGCCACTAGTAAGGTGTTTTCGTCAATTCACCCTAAATTAGGCAGCAGATAGGGCGACCCGGTTTATATTGTGAGACGGCCGACGCAGTATGGACTTACTGGCGCCGTGGATAGTCATGACTGTTTATGGTCGGAGGAACCGCTAGGACGTCCAGACCTAGACAGGAGATCGATTGAAGTTCTCAACTAACGCCTTGGACTCAAAAACCTGTACCGCAAGGCAGCGGGTGGGTGGCAGTATACCTAAACTGGTACTTTTTCCGGAAAAAGACACCAATCATCTTGCAACCCAAAACCTGGAGGACCGGAAGATTGGTTGGTCAAACGTCTACCTACTGGTTTATCTGGTATTAAGAACTCTGCTGGTGTGATCGTTACACCATCCAGTTTAGCATCATCATCGTCATCATCATAACCTAGAGCATGACCAGAAGGTACTGTGGCTCGGACCGCTGCTCGCCTTAATAGTGATGTGGAACATTCTGTAAGAAAGTTACTGAAAAGGTAAACAGTAATAATGAAAAAGACTGAGTGGAAGAACTAGAAACGGTGTGAACGCAGACATGTCATTGATAGCGACACAACCATTTCGGATAGCGTCTCCAACCATCGGTTTGAGTGATCACGAGGACTCCATCCAAGCAGGTGACACCTACCCACTTTGCTCAATGGAGCAGCCAGGGTCCTCATATTTTGTGACCACGTTGTTGCTTAACCACCACGCTGTTTAACCCAACTGTTGGTGGTCTCGGTATATAATGCCCGGCGCGTATTCCGGAACGCTCGGGATGCGCGATCAATTGGTCAACTGATCACGGTGCACAGCTTGCGATGGTTGGGTCACGTACTCCGTATGTCATCTAATCGTTTATCGTACCGGTCATTACAAACTGAAACCACCAACAGTTGGGTGAAGCCGCGTGGTAGTCAACCAACAACGTGGTCACAAAATATGAAGACCTTGACTGCTCCATCGAGCAAAGTGGGTAGGTGTCGCCTGCCTGGATGGGGTCCTCGTGATCACTCAAACCGCTAGTTAGAGACGCTATCCGAGATGGCGATGTGTCGAAGCCAATGGCGGATCTGTATCCATACCATTTTTAGTTCTTCCTCTTAGTCTTGTTTTAATAATGTTCAACCTTCTTAGTAACGTTTTCTTCCAGGATATTCCACGTCACTGTTGAGGTAAGCGGCCGCCCGAGCCACAGTACATTTTGGTCAGGCCCATGGCTGTTATGATGATGATGATGCACAGCTCCTTCAGTACACACCTCTTCACAGCATGCTTTCATAGCTGATGTGATTTGCTCCCAGTGTTCGTTAGGGTCCCTCACCAGACATGAACTGGGCAACTTGCTCGTCAATGCTTCCCGGTGAGCATTTTTTTACAAGCTCCCGACTCGAATTCAAGTTAATTATCTTGCAGTTGCGAGCATATGTCCCCTGGGTAAATGACAAGACAAAACGGGCAGGCACAATAGCATGGTCCGTGTTCAGCTGGTTGCTCCGAAAGGAACGACAATCCTTAACAGAGTGGCACCATCTGTAACTGACTGCTATATGATCCAACTGTGTCCATGGCTGAGAAGCACACGGAGGTCTCCATGTAACACAGTACCTCCTCTTGTGTTGGGATGCGGTGCTCGAAATATAGGAACCGCGGGATGCGTACAGAGTCTTTCGCCACGGTCAGTGTACTGTGCCAGGACACCAAACATACCTCTCAGCCGAATCTCGTCCGGAGAAAGACAACTAAGCTGAGCATTCAAGTCGCCCGCTAGTATGACGATGTCCGAGTGTTTAGTCTGCCTCAGAAAGTCAACGAAAGCGTCATAGAAGGCATTTTCGGTAGCATCCGAACAGCTGTCCGTTGGAGCAAACGCCGATTTACGTTAACAGACTTTAACCGATGCACTAAGTCTGGCAACGCACAAGCGACTGTTCACTGGGATCCAATCGAGCAAGTATTGTTCTGCTCTGTGACTCATTGCGATTCCCACCCCAGCTTGACCACGAAATTTAGCCTCGGTGTCATTAGAAACCCTGAGATAGAAGCGCTTAAATCGACAGTTATCTAGAGGTGAACTCAAATGGATAACCGTGCTAGAATCGTAACATAACAAGCCCCAGAGTTGAGAGTACTTGCCAGAGCAGCTTGCTGACCGACTTGTCGGAGTGCGGACATTAAAGGCGTCAATGCTTACCAGTTGTCTCGGCCTCAGAAAACAATTAACGCCCAAAGGCACATGGAAGGCAGAAGAAACGCGGAGTAAAATAAGGGGAGGAAGTCGTATCAGATGAATAATGTCACCGTCAGGAGAACGATAACTTCTAATACTTTCCGGTCGTTTATGCCGCGGAGGAGGGTTGACTTGTGGGACCCCACCCCGAGTCTCTGACTCAAAAGTCTGACCTGCGAGACAACAAGTTACAGGGTTTTCTTGAGAGACCCTACCCGGAGCTAATGACTCAAGAGTCCGACTCAGTTAGCAGTGAGGAGCTTGCCTAGCCCGAGGGCGCAGTGAATGAGACATTAACGTCTGATCCGCTGTTGCGCACAGTGGATGTACTCGGAGCTACATCGGGCTTTGCGGCGATAGCTGATGTTTTTCGACCGTATTGGATAATACGCCGGCGGTCACGGTCAACCGTTGGGCGGTCGGAGTGAACTGTGTTTGAGGGTGCCTTTTCTAACCCCTTTCCTCCTGATACGGGAGACAGTAGTGTCGTAACTATAAAAGCAGTTCTGCCGTATGCCCATAGAATCGTGCCTAGCTACCTAAGCAACCCTACGCGGTCAGTAGTGCGACATACAATCCTATGAGTGTAACTGCTTTTCGTCTGACTGCCCCCCTTTGGCCTGTCTGACAAGGTTGCATCTGGAAGAGCCGAAGTCCTAGTCAGCATAGCCCGCCAGATCAAAACAGTACACAAGCCCGACCACCTCATCAAGGTAGCAGTAAAGATCAGGGGATTATGATCAGGAGGGTCGTTAACTGTCACGAACGGCTCGATACGAAATGATCTTAGTTGGGACGCGCATCACGGCGCTCACCGAAAGGTCAAACAAGTACACCAGACAGGACATATGCATGGACCGAACAACAACCCTGGAACGTCATGGGGTGACCAACACAGTCGTCCCTCAAGGTCGAAGCCAAGCTACTGAAGCCAAACCAAGGAAGCCAGCTTCTGTGTTGATTTCATATGTAACGCCCTATTGACAATATACAAAGAACTTTTGTCGTACCTCATTGCTGAGTCTTTTGCAATCAGTCGGGATAGCTTGAGGTCGTATTAAACAGTGTTACAACATTAACTAATGTGGCAAACTCACCTGGTTGATATACAAAATCACTGCCCTTGCTGTTGCCACTCTACCCTGCCAGACTTTGGATATATTACCATCTGTTAGGATCCAAGAATAGAAAAGAAAGAAACCCTTTGTAAACGATTACAAGACATGTGAAGGAAGAAAACGCAAGAATAAAAATGAGGGACAGAGCCCGAAAACAGGAGAGTGACACAGTCCATTTTTCAATTTCTCATACTAACTCAAGGCACGTCGGTGATCAACACTCATCGAGCTTGTGCTTGAAACCATTTGTTGCTGCGTCTATTACTACTTCCAGTGCTAACTTATTCCAAGTGTTCACGACTCTACAGGAGAAGCGAGCGTGAATGGTTTTGTTGCAGCTTATCTTAGTGAGTTTCCATTCGTGCCATCGAAGCGCTGGGTTGCCATCGCGGGTACACAGCTACTCACTAGTATCAGTCAAACCTTTTAACATTTTAAAGGCTCAACCAAATCCTCGCGTTAGCGTATTCTCTCTAGAGAGAGTAAATCCAAACATCTAAGTCTGGTTTGATAGTCCATACTCTCAAATTTCACGAACAACTTTGCAAACTGGCATTATGTTCGTCCTAAAAATTCTAAATCCCTAACAACGTATGGGCTCCAGACTTGCACACAGTATTCAAGATGCAACTGCAGATACGCTTCGAACAAAGGTACTGTAACTGCTAGTTCCTGAGAAGCCACAATCTTCTTAAGCAGATTCAACGCTCTGTTGGCCTTTCGTAGACTAGCTGTGATTTGGGTAGAAGGTTTGAAGTTCATACTCATTGATATCCCTAAATCTCTCATCTCCGATGTTTGCAGGACCACGAGAGCATTTTTCCACTCTCCAACAACTGTTTGCGTTTGATCATGTTTGACGGTAGTTTTCACGTCACTGTCCACTGGTGGATCCTATCTAGGTCTTCCTGCAGGACCGCTTCATTTCGGCAGCCAACTAGCTTTACATCGTTTACAAACATATAGCGTTTGCAAGATAGACAAAGTGCTAAGTCGTTGGTATAAGTCACGAACAGCGGGGCCCTAGAACAGATTTTTGCGGAACTTCAATTATTACAATCATTGAACGTAAGTGACCATCTTCTACTGAAACGTATAACTCTCTATCCTGGATGTAAGTACTTACCGATTCAAAACCTTTGGATACAGTTTGAACGCTCTAAACCTCTTTAAAAAATCTTGTCGTTAGCCGAGTCAAAGGCCTTTTCGAAGTCTAAGCAGCAGATTTCTACCCCTCATCTCCATTCCAAACCCCCGATGGTTTTTCTCAGAAACGATAATAAATGTGCTGGACAAGATCGTTTCACACAATTCCAGACTGCTGGGCTGTTAAAAGTTTCTTCTTGGTGACGTGATCTACAATCTTGACGCTGAGCATGCTTTTCGTTAGACTCAGTAAGACAGACGTGAAACAAAGCCTATAATTCGTGGCATCCTCCCAATTCGTCATTCTCATCATAAACAGCAATATATCAGTGGTTTACACTGATGCTTAACTGCCACACAACCACGAAGAAGAAAAAAGCAAACCCTATATAGCAAGAGAGGAGGAAAAAAGGGGAGGTGTAACGACCCTATCCGTTATTGTCAATTATGTCAGAAGTACGAGTGCCGTTTGTACTCTTGTTTCCTACTTTTGTATGTACTTAGACATTTGTTTGAACGAGTAGAGAGACCGACAATTCCCCCGCGCACTCGAACGTACGAACCCGCTGCGTGCACGCTTGTCGCTCCGCTTTGTTATCGCTTCGTATTTGTATCCGTTTATTCTCGCGTTGACCTCGCAAGTCAATAATATACTCTTTGTCTATTCGCTGTATTATTCTCAACCGGTCGTCTTCGGTTTGCTCGATCCTACAGAGGGGACCTAACTACTAAAAGTAGCTACGTCTATATTCAAACATACAACACCAAGGCACCTACACCTTGCAAACAAACAACCAAGCTGTAAGTGAAAGTAAGGCGTCATCAGCAAGACAGCTTCCTCACGGCTTTCACTGCCCCGCTTCATTAAGTGCACTCACTCCACAGACAACTCGGCCAAACAACGACAACATTCACGCCACTGAGCTTGGTTAGCCGCCATTTCACCTAAAGTTTCAAGCCACCGACTCTCTGAGTCGCGTGGGCTCCAACCCGGGAGACGAACCCGATCTACAGTGACCAACCCCTTCGTGGACGATTTCATGTCTACGCCAGGTCATTATCTGTCTGCCTCGCACCATGCGCCAGTCGGCCGCAGAGTGCAGAGCGGCAGAGTGCTCGATGTAGTAAACGACTAGCTGGTATCCCCAGTACATGACCTAACCATCTAAGTCTGTGCAAATGTAGCGACGGAACACAAAAACTCGTTTGACAATCAGTACCAAATACCCGCTTCCTAACCTCCTTATCATTTATTCGTTGGTGCCACCCGATACGAGCAAATGAACGTAGACATCGATAGTCAAACACCTGAAGACGGTTCACGTCCTCTACCCTGAGCGGCCAGGTTTCGCTGTCGTAAAGTAATACAGCCCTCACTATTGTCTGATATACGCGACCTTTAAGTTTCAGAGAAATACCTCTCTTTCACCACAGGCGTCTCAGATTAGTGAACACCACCCTAGCCTTGGAAATACACGCTTCTATTTTATTCCCCACACCTCCGCTGATGCAGCTTCGTTGATATACAAACCGGTCAACAACCTCCATGACTTAATTATCTAGCATTAAATCTACGTAATCATAGCAATCTTGCGGAAGTACTTTGCATTTTGAGGCTGCAAAGCGCATTCCAAAGTACTTGGTAGAACGTTTAGCGTTGTTTGTGCCATTTGAAAGTTGTCAAACAGCAACACCTTGTTGTCAGCATAATCAAGATCAGTCAGCTTTCCACCAGGTAGGAGGCCCACACCAGCATCTTGTGACTGCCGGAGACAATCCTCTATTATTTCGTCCATGACGAAACTGAACAAAAATGGTGAAAAGGGACAGCCTTGAAGTACGCCACTCCTGGTGCTGAAACTGCCAGACAGTTCACTGTAAACCCTAACCTGAGCAGAAGTATGGGAATACAGCGCCGACAGTATGTTCACATACTTGGTCGGTACATCCCTGCGTTTAAGCGAACCTGAAAGTGTAGATCGATCGATCCACCGAATCCAACGCACCTTTATAGTCGAGAAATACGGCGATTGATGGCCGGCGGTATAAATGACGCTGCTCCAGAATTTCACGAAGGGTAAAAATATGACCTATACAACCCCGCCCAGGGCGAAACCCTGCCTGTTCTTCCTTGATGTTTACCCCCCCCCCAAACTGCAGTTAGTCGACGAAGTATAATGGATGCCAGAACCTTTGAAAAGACTGGGGTTAAACTAATCCCCCTGCGGTTTTCACAAGAGCCCCGGGCTCCTTTCTTGGATATGGGAACTGTTATCGAGTGACCTCAGCAGAGAGGGATGGTCTCCGTCGTCCACATAAACTGAAACAACTGAGTCAGGGCCTCTACTAACGTCTTTCCATCTTCTTTAAAAAGTGCCGGCACAAGATCATCTGGACCAACAGTCCTATTAAGTTTGAGAGCCGAAAGGCAATCGCGAACCTCAGTCTCAGTGGGTGGTTCCAAATCTACCGACCAGGGTTCTATATCACAAGTTTGTAGCGGCAACATAACAGAAGCAGTAGACCAGCTAAATTGACCCTCAAAGTGTTCCGCCCAACGCTCTAACCTTCTGGACTTATTATAGATTAGTGTGCCATCTGCCTCGCTGATAGCTCCACTGGCAGACGGTCGCCTGGGACCAGTGGCACGGACCAGCTTAAAGAGTTTGCTGATGTTTCCTGAAGCAAAAGCGGTTTCCATTTCCTTAACTTTTTCCATTAGTCGAGCAATACGATTAGCCTTTAGACTACGTTTCAGTTTCTTACAGATATGTCTTCTAGACTTGTTAAACGAACTACCAGGAGGGACCTTCTGTCTGGCTTCTGAAACCAATGTTTGTTTAGCTCATGTACCCCTGTGCCGTATGCTACAGTACTTGCTTTCTGAATGACCTGCAAGATTTCAGTCTAGCAGCTATTAGGGTCTTCGAAGTGAGTATCACTAAGGCAGCTTTCTAAGCTGGATTGGTACTTATGCTTAACCGATGGTAAAGCCAGTCTTTCAACGGTCAGTTGTTGCTGTCAATGAGGTCATTGTCCAGTAAAAGTAAGAACAAAACGACAACGTACCAACGCATGATTTGAATCCAAGCATCTGCTCCAATAAGAACGACATTCTTGAATCGAACCACGCCACCCATAACTACAGGTTGTGTGGTCTATCTGAGACCAGGCCTGATTCGAAGCAGGCGGGCGCCAAGTATAGCAATGACGTGAACAATGCCTGAACCTAGTGCTGGCTAAAAATAGCCTATGCTCAACGCACAGCTTAAACAATCGCCCGCCATTAACTGATCGGTGTGACGTTATTCCAAACCTGCCGCCTAAACGAGATTCGGCTTCACCAAGGCGACCGACCTGGGCGTTCATATCTCTGGTCATAACGACTATATTAGAGCTACGTGTCGACCGAGGGAGAGTGCCCAGACCCGAGTAAAAGGCGTTCTTGACGCCGACATCACTACAGTCAGTAGGAGCGTAAACAGACACAATGAATAAATTTTTAAGTCCTGTGTCTAGAGCTGGCCTCCCAATAATCCCTCTTACGTGTGGAGGAATCGCTGAAACCTACCGGTCCTGTGGTAATTTAGCCCTTTCAAGTGCCGTGCCAAGCAAACAAGCTAGAAGATCCTCCAAGGCGTCAGACAATAGCTTCAATAACGCTGGACGTATACCATCTGGCCCGGCTGCCAATGATCTTGTTGTAAACCCTCCTAATCGATATGCTGGTTCGTTCTCGATATAGTGGTGCGCTTGATACAAATCGGATTCCTGCCCCGGTACTAAGGTACACGGAAAACTCGGCCTCGAAAATACCGCTACTGTCTCGCGATTTGCTCCCAAGACAAGCCAAAAGTCGCGTACAAAGGAAACCACTCTGTTCCGCCTCAACACGTGTGCGACAAAAGCGACAATTACAAGGTATTTACAGGGCGCGCAATGATCAAACATTCCCAAGACATCAAAGAGAATAGTTACCGGAAGAAAAAAAGAGCTGGGGACGCAGATGAGCCTAGCGGTATAAAAAGTCTCAACCGCTTTGAACAGTTCCGCTAAGTGGGACTGAGTCAATTGTTTTTTATTTCTTTTTCACGACGGAGGCGGCTTGGGACGGTAACATAGTGGGCGCCCTAACAGATCTCCAATTTGGTTTGCTCCTCTCTCACCTATTTTGCGGCAATGTGCGCACTTGCCATTATAGGCACAATATAGTATCTCGAGAAAGCCAAACTAAGAGTAGCTGCTCGCCTTTATTTTCTTACCATTCGGGTAGTCAGTTCATGGAATAAATTGAAGAGGCCTCGAGCGTAGACGTATTTAGACATAAGCTATGCATCTATAAATTGGTAACAGAAGCAGTTTTTACGTTTCGTATCTCGAGGCGTAGAATCATCATCATCACAGACAGCAATACATCATAGTATCAAGCACGGCAATGCTGAAAAGTGAGAACAAGTGTCGTGTTTGAAATAAGACAAAATGATAATCAAGGCGAGCTTGGAGATTAAAAACAGTCGTCACAAGTCACATGTTCAGGAAGAGCATTCCACACCTTATAGACAAGCAGTGAGAAAAAGCTGTGCCTACGCTCCAGTCGGTTATGTTGTATCTCAAGTTTAAGAGAGTAACCCCTCAGAGCGTTTGTTTTGCTATATTAAGCACCGATCGGCACGGATGGCCAGGCGTTCTGATGATCCGAAAGGTGAGGGCCAAGTCGCCTTTCATCTGACGGAAACCAAGCGAATACGTAGTCCGTTTCGTAAGACGAGTAATATGGGACCTAGTTCTTAACCCATGAACAACCTTAGTGGTACTCCGTTGAACAGTTCAGAAGAGAAATCTGTCACGCTGAAAAAAAGAGAAGAAAATCACCTGCCCATTTTCGAAGCGTTGCCGAAGGAAGCTATTACAGATAAGCTTGAGTAGCGCCAAGGCGTTACTAGCCTTTCTTACACTTACATTTACATTGAGGGCGCTCGACGCAAAAAGTTAAACGGTCATCCCCAAATCTTTTATGAGAACCGACAGAAGAAGGAAGCTATCCAAATAGTAGGTAATACTAGACAAACGTCGAGTACGCATGACCTAACATTTCTCGGCGTCGAACGCAAGCATATTCGTTAAAAACTAACTGAACAAAATATTGAGATCGTTTTGCAGAATAGAGTGGGCACCAGGTGTATTCAATGACCATCTAATTTTAACGTCATCCACAAAGCGTAGCAGCAGAGATGAAATCGAAAGAGGAAGACTATTCATAAAGATAAGGAACAGAAGTGCTAAGGCTAGAACCTTGAAGCACACCACTGAAACTGCCATAACAACTGTATTTGACGCACACGCCAGTGTCGATTAATAAGGTACGACTCCAGCCACCTAACGAGGATATCTTGCACTTTATGTGGTGAAGTTTTTTAATCAGGACCGAGTGGTTCATCTGATCAAACGCTTTAGCGAATTCAAGGCAAACAACATCAACGCCAAGGCTCTGATCAGCCGATTCCGTCCACTGGTCAATGGCTATCAGCAGATCCCTGGTGTAAGGACTACCCTTTCTAAACCCATGTTGCACACCAGTGAAAAAGTTGCGAGAGGATAAGTACCCATGGAGCAAGTCAACGAAGAGCGCCTCCAATAAGCTTGACAAGCAAAACATCACAGCGACTGGACGACACTCATCAGGGTGATTGTGTTTGCCACCCTTGAAGGCAGGAGTGATATCAGCAAGCTTCCAACTGTTGAGTACCACGCCACTTGAGATGGATTGTGAGAGTAACAGACTAAGAGACTTGGGGACCTACTCGGAGGCTTCACGTAATGCTTTGGACGGAATACAGTCAGAACTAGGAGGGTTATTCTTAGGGCGCAGATGCTGTGATACTTCAGCCTTTGTTTTCAGAGTTCAAGATAAATATCTAAATAGGGTTAGTGATTAATCGTGCGGTTAGCCGCTGATGCTGAAGGAAGCGGTCCTCTCGGACACGCATGGTACATCGGTTTGTGATTGGCATATAAGCAATCCGATCATTCTTGGAATGGGACGTTCGGCAACGTCTCCATGCACACCATTTCTTACGAATAACTTTGAATGTTTAACTGCGATGTTGACAGTGACTTGTTGTGCTCTCGAACAGTCAATGGTGTAGACTCTTCGACGGTTGTGAAGAGAACGTCCGTCAACTTAGCCCATGGTTCGTGAACCAACTGGGAGAGGCACCAGGTTAGTGTACCACAGCCATTTCACGCCCTCTGAATTCAGATAGTTCAGGGAGGTTGGGGGCTCAAATCACCCGATCTCAGTCAGTTTATCTGTTACAAAATCAAGCGGGCGGGCGTTTACCTGAAAGACAATAATAGAAAGTAGGGTGTAGTACCGCTCTTGGGGATAACAGCAAAATCCGAGAAAAAAGTTGGATTACGAGGTTAACAAGGTGTTAGTAAAATAGGGACCTAGCTACGTTTTAAAACGATCCTTAGGGATTAAACCAACGACCTCAGAAGGGAGGTCGTTGAAATGGTTAATAACGCTGTAAGAATTGCTGTCCAAGAAAGGTCCGAAGACGGAGCTTGCAAAGCTTCAAGTCATTAGCCCGTTGGCGTCAATCAGTCACTAAGATAAAGAACCGCTCAACAAGCCCTGTGCTAAAGGAAAAGTGTGCAAGAATTAAGTCATAGCGGAGTCGTCGAAATTTAAACGGGTGCAAATCAAGATTTTTGAATCGCGGCTCACGAGTCACATGCCAGAGGCCAGTGATCAATCTGGTAGCCACCCCTCAAACACACTCAACAACGAGTATGTCCATCTTCAAGCTGCTGTACACTTGACTGGCGTACTCAAACAACGGTCTCACATAAACCCCGTAAAGGGTTTTAAATGCATTCTTGTCTAGGCGAGAAACGATCCGTTTTATCATCACAAGAGTAACTAACCCTTGATGTGCTGTTGGAATTATTCCAACAGAATACTACTCAGTCAGCACTCACTGTCGAAAACCGATCAACAATGAAAAACGAGAACTCAGTGCGTTCACCCCTGTGTATTGGTATCCACCCTGGAAAACAGTGTATAGAAACACGTCAAGCTAGCGAGACGCAAAGCGAGTTGTGTTTTTAGCCCCGGAACGAATATTACAAAATGGACAGTTTGACCAAAACAAAAGAAGGTAAAAACCAAAACCATCAAAAATATACAAGTGAATGAGACTATCAAAAATATTAGTTACTATAGTCGCTACAATGCGGCCATTTCGTGATGAAGCGGACAATCATGAAAAAGATAGGACAGACGACATTCAGATGCACACGTCTTTCTTTAGATCCATTTTCGAGATGCCGTTTGGATTGAGTGCACTGCGAAGCACTAACACGTTACCGCAATCTCAACCGATTGACGTGTGTACACTTACCGTCATTTAGGGAGATACTCCAATCGTCTAACCACTGCTTAATCGCTTAATCTGTAGTACACTGGGATCACTAGCATTCTAGATTTCTAAACCGTCGGCATAGAGAACAGCGTTGCTGTAAACGTGGTTTAGAAGGTCGTTGATGAGGAGAGGACTGGGCACTAACCCTTGAGGAACCCCAGTAGAAATTAGGGATGAAAGGTCTGACCTGGTTTTGGCTCCAAGAGTTCTGCTAACAAGAAAGGAGGTAATCCAGCGAAGAACTTCTCCATGGATTCCATAAGCTTTGAAGCTTTGTACAAGATCATTTTGCATTTTGATCGTCACCCATGGGTGACTGCACGTAGCATAGACTAATGAGCGTTTGATTTAATCGATCAGTGTAAAGAAAAGTGACCAAAGGGAACGCAGAAACAGCAATCAAATGACGAGTGAATCTCCCTCACTGGTGTACATTTCATGTTATTCCAACATATGTTCATCACTTGAAACTGCTTGTTAACAAGTATGTCGTAGATGGCTGGAGTTCAAAAATTGGGAAGCTTCTGAGTTTAGGCAGTTCCTGTTGTAAATCGGACCATAGGTGTTGAAGGAAAGCATACCCCAGAAGAATTGCTCCAATTTTCTGGAGTTATCCATTGGGATTCACGTCCTTGCCCGCCCGATTCTCAGCCGATCGTTGCTTGGGTACGGAAGTTCCTGTCTCCGTAATTCCGTGTATGAATTTGGTCATATATATGGGGCCGGGGAAATGACATACAACGTCCATTCGCTGGTACACTTAGCGGACGACGTCGCAATTCACGACTAATTTGACAGGTTTTCCGCCTCCCCATTCGAGTCGTACAGTTACCACGTTAAAGGTATGCTACATTCCCCCTGTAATCCTATGACCCAGCTGTCTCGCAGATGGAAAGAAGAGCGTACTGTGGCGAAGGTGTTAGAGACTGATCGCTTGCTGCATGTTGAAGCCCACGGCGAGGAACACAAGACACAGATGTTACACCTTATAACTTCATTTATTTCAAGCACTAGTTGTTGTAACTTGGTATACGGCCTACGAGTGCGTAAACAGACAACGGAATAACGGTTAGTGGAACTGTAGATAACGGAACGACGTTCAACGGTTCTGAGCAACGGACTACGAAATATGCAAGATTAATACGAATCTTCCCGGCCAACTCAACCATCTAATGCTAACGTAGGAACACAGAGAAAAGACAGGCCTCCGGACAGAGCCACTTTATGTCACTCAATCCGAAGACAACACGGTCACAAACTAGACCACATTTAAAAGGTTCGTGACCAATCAAGAACATGGTCAGAAAGCGGACCAGACAAAGATTCACACAGTACAGTGAATTCCCAATTAAAGGACGTGCGTGTGGGCAGGGCGCCAGAATTTGGCACAAAGGTTAAGAACGCATGTGATGGGGGACGTGGCACATGATCGTGCCGACTATGAAGGTCATTACAATCAGTAGTGAGTTAGGCCACTGCGAAGTCAAATAAAACGGTATTTTCCGGGAACTGGGTTCTTCCCCGACACTAGTCCGAATAATGTAATCATTGCATGCAACCTGCCCCACATTTTTGTTGAAATTGACATTGTTGACCCAAAGCGAATTATTCTGTATTGTAGGCGCTTCCAAACGAACGCTGACTTCTGGGTGCGTGGTATTACATCGTCTATGTTGTATATATTTCAGGCAAGTGACGTCGGTGATCAATTGTTGCGTGTACTTTTTTCTGATGTACTCTGTAAATGTGTTCCTTTCTCGAGCCCCTCCGGTTCACTTGTTATCCCACTTCTACACACTTTTAACAAGACATCAATAGACATGAACCACCGAAACGTGTCGTGCATTCTTCTTCCGCTAACGTGAATTATGTTGCCACAACTAACGAAATGCTTTTCATTTTCAGATATGGACATAAGAAAGTGTTAGTGTGTGGTGAAAATTGAGGCCGACGACAACGAAGATGTTGCCGTCATCAGAAGCAGCTGGCATGATGCTGCCCAAAGAACAGCGGTCATTCTACGACTCCCTGGCAGTCAGTACTACCGGTTGCACAGAACCACTTACAGCCAAAAGCAGATGAACCGAAGTCACCAGTTACCATACTGGTTACTACAAGTAAGTAAGATTACCTCATGTCAAACGCACTAACATTTCATTGTAGTTGACTTTGGACGCGCTAGGGAAATGGAAGTGAGGTCCAATTCCGGTAGCTTACTTTCCAGTGATGACACAAGTAACATGGGTTTACTCCTAAAACGTTGAATGTAAGTTGATCTTTCCAGTTGGTTAAAGTGTTACTAGTAAACAACCCCGATTTGCGGACGATGACAGCGATGAACACCTTAGTGCAGAAGGACGGAAGTGGGAAGCTACTGCTGCCAGTTATTCAGTTCCCTCATGTAGCAACGAGCACCAAAGACCTATCGGCTGCATAGCATACGGCACTCAGACAGCAATCGTCAACGACAGCAGTGAGAAAGCATTACTTCCATTTTCAATGCTTACAGGTAATGACTTAGAAGAAAGGGTGATTAAGGCTGATTTACGACAGTTACGTTCGTCTTTAAATGTTGATGAAGTGTATTTTGCATATGATGAACTCCCTTAGTCTCATCGCCTGGCATTAATGTACAAAGGAACATTACGTCCTACCATGGAATGGATGATATAAGAAATACCAAGGTTAACGAACAAACAAACCGTGTTGCCATTACCGGTGACGTCAGTGACGCAGTTATAGGAAATTCATGGGAAAATGTTGGACACAAAGTTTCATTCCGTAATGGTGAGTGCAATGATTAGCGATCATTGATTACTTTCGGGGTATCAGTGCCCCCAATGTTGGAGCTTTACTAAGGAATCTGATGGAACGACTAATGATGCATGCACAAAATGTTTGTAGAAACAGTTTCCCTCAATATGTGCTAGTTGTCTGACTTATCCGCGTTGTTTTCTCCTCAATGGCATCTTGAGGAAAGCCCTATTTTAATGGTTGGTTATGTTTTAAGGCTAGGGGGTTAAATTGAATGAGGGTATGCGACAGGTTAATAACTGGAGCAAATGCTAGCAAGAACCGCTTATTTCAACTCGAGCTTCACTGATTTGCTGTTGGGCAGTACAACCTCCGTGTGTGATTGGCTAACAAAGGTAATGAGAAACGCTTTCGCTGTGGACACGACCCTTTTTCCACTACCATTACACCTGATTGGCCGCTTGACAAAAAAAGTGGAGATACTAGTGGAAAAAGGAATTGCGCTCATTGCTGTCAGCTACACACGCCTCCACACAAGTGCCACCATAGAAGTCACACCATGCCTCGTTCGTAGTATTTAGACCAACCACTGTTCCTTCGGCTGGTAACTCGAATTCTGATTTGAATTCTCTTGTTGTTATTGTCTACTCATAATCTTGTCCCATTGGTGCTCTGAGCATGAAACCATTACATATGTTTACTGCTATAAGTCACCAAATAACACATTGACCGAAATTGTTGGGTTATATTGTATCTGTCTCTGCATCTGTTTTATATCGCATATTGCTTGTTCCTTATGACGATGACCCAAGTCAGATCTAGTAGTGCTGGTACTCAACAAACACTCACTGACGCGGTGAGCGTTTGCGGCCGCTACAGTTGCAAATTGTCCGTACAAAACGGCATGCAGTGCTAGCTGTGTCAAAGGTGGTATCACTTCAAGTGCACTGACCTATATGAACACCGGTAAAAACATCTTGCTTGTTCATCCCTGAATTTTTTATGCATGAGCTATAGATTTGACGAAAGTCAAGGCGCCGCCTGGCCGCTGACTGTTTACACGCGCTTCACGAAAATTGAAGCAACGCAGTAAAATGCGGCTGTAAATGCGGAACTCTGTTTGACACAGTTTGCCCACTCACTTCTTCACTGGGGAAGTCTGAAGGAACATCAGCAAACCTTGTCAGAAATGAAGTTGAAACTCCATTCTTTAAATGAATACACAGCGGTCGCTCTCTCTGTGGTTGCAGCCACCGAGAAATAAGTTGCCCTGCCAACTGCGCAGATAGAGGAGGCAGCACCCAACATGAAAGAGAGAGCTCTCAGAGATAGAAGGGTTGCTTTATGGAATCGATTCACCTCAACCTCCTCCCCAACCGCGTTTGCCAAGTTAGTCATAACTTCTTCATTCCCTTCGGACGTTTCCAACCTTGTACCGGCACGCAGGCTACGCGCTAAGACAACCAAAAGGTAATTGGGCCCCTTGGTAACCTTGCCAGCCTTGCTTAGTCCTGAGACTGTGGCGGAAAAAACAGCGGCTTTAAAATCTGCCAACGCCCACCTTAAATGCGTGTCCTTTGACCGCTCGCAGCAGGAGCGGGCGAGACGCGAACAGCGGAGTAAAACCAAGTCACTAATCACGGCAGACCAAAAAATACAGCTTGAGGTTTAAGTCGTAGTTTCTGCTCCAATTGTACCTACACTGATTTATGTGCCAGTGGAGGAAAGTAGGGATGCCGATTCTGTAGTCGCCATCCAAACGACTTACTCCCCAAGCATGGGCACTACTGTTGAAGACATCGTACTAAAGCCGTCTCCCGCGTTACCTAAGCCAAAAACCGCCAATGGGCCCCGTAGGAAATTCTTCCTTCTTAGAATTAAGAAAGAGAGGGGCCTGCTGGGGCTGTTGCCCATGAGTAAAAAGGCATTTTGTTGCCCCGTCCCACAGGGTATTTCTATCGATGACCCTATCAAACAGCGCACATTACCCCCTATTAAGCCCTGCGTTCAAAATACAAAAAGTCGAATTTCCCGTGGTTGAATAATCCCAAATGCCCTCCGAAAAAGGGGACTTTAGTATAGCTGCGGAGGCCGCAAGTTGCGACACCAAGAATGTTAGTGAAGCGTCATGTAAGAACGCTGACATACGCACAAGTTGTGACGTCAAGTCCACAGCCTCACAAGAGAGCCAGCAAAGCTACTCGACAGCACAGACCGAGTCCGACCCCACCAAGTTTTTCCTCGCACTCTCCCATCTATTTTTTCGCCAAGTCATATAGGGCAATGGCTCTCAAGTGCATGTATGCGAACTGTCTGAGTTTGTTTAATAAATTACCGGAAATCAGACGGTTAAATCATGACACACAACCCTACATATTTGCTTTCACGAAGACCTGGCTGACGGGTGACATCAGTAACAGCGAACTGAGTGTCCCCGGATATTCCGTTTACCGAGCTGACTCCGCCCGAGGTAGAATGGGGGGTTCTGCGATTTTCCTTCACCAGCATCTCCCGATACACATGGTTATCAGTGGATTTCAATCCTCTGATAAATGTGGTGCTGTGTGGCTTCGAATGGCACTGCGTGGCTCAGACTCACTCCTAGTGAGTGTCATTTACCGTCCTCCACCATCTGACATCTCCCACGATGACAATCTTCTTGCGAACCCAGACGACGTTCTAGGACTACAACACCTCACTCATCTGCTTAGTATGGGCGACTTCAATGCTACCAAGATAATCTGGATATCAGTTTCTTACCAGGAATGTGGCAGCGGATTCTCGACCTCCCACCGAACGTTAGTTCGACGGAGTGCATGGACACAGCATGTCAACGCCCCGACGTGACATCGTCCTGGTCAGTATCCCTCTTTGCTGGGTTTAGTCATTACTACTGAGAGCCACCTGGTAGACAGGTTGATCATCAAGCCGCCACTCGGACACAGTGATCACTCTTTGCTCATCTTTGATCTTATCTGTTACCGGTTACAACAACCAGTAAAGTAATCCAAAGTTCGAAACTTTAATCAAGCTGATTTTAACGGCCTGAGGAGCTACCTAGGTTAGTTACTTCTTGGTTATGGCTCCGTGGACCAGAACTACTGCGCACTTCAAAGCGCAATTGAGAAGGCGAACGACTTATATGTGCCGCGCAAAATGTGCACCTTCTCTTCTCGGGCACCTCTTCCGCGCAGATTACGTCGTCTCCTTGATGACCGTTCCGACTTATTCGCGAAGCATAAGCTTACGGGACATTCGGAGGACCTACACGCGTTCCACATCGTTCGAAGTAAGTGTAGACGGAAAATCCGTGAGTACACCAAACTAGTACAAGAAAAGGTCCTTCTCAAAGCTCGCGGGAACAAAGCTTCTTATTTAAGCATATGCAACAACTGAAAAAGAATAAACCCTCGTCTCTTTCTTTGCGACTGTCTGATGGGGAGACCTCATCTGACTCCTTAGTTACGGCCGAGTTATTTAGGGAATACTACACGGCAGTCTATAGCGTCGCACCGCCTGACTGGCACACTATTGTTCAGCCGCGGAATTTCTGGTGACCACTCGTTACCGCCGAGTATTCTGTACTAGAAGTTAAAGACCTTCCATCCAACGTTAATTCGTACAGTGCAATGGGTCCTGACAAGATCCATCCCAGAATTCTCAACGAAGCAGCTGCTAGTCTGGCGGAACCCTTTTATAAGCTGTTCAAACAGACACTCCAGACTGGTAAGTATATGTACCTCTTGTAGATAGATTCGTCGACTGGAGGATCGGAACCATCAAACCCGTCGGTCTGAACTTTCATCCATCACCCATGCAACTATAGTTGCATGGCGCATCTTTTCTCGATTGTACCGCAGGAGTGAAATGGAGAATAAATAAATGCACTTCTACAGTTATTATACATTTAAATCTATGGCTGAGTGAATATGCATAATTAGGTGTAAGCTATTCGACAGACGAACATGCACACATGGTTGCGTGCATGAGAGTATGCTGGGGCATGGAGTAAGTGTAAGAGTGGCTATCCAGACGAATTTTGAACGCAGCCACTGTCGTATCACCCACGATATAATCTAGCAGGGAGTTCTAAGCATCGCAGGCCCGAACCGAAAAGAAACTGCGCCTCAGCTCAGGTCTGCTGTACTGACGTTTTAATTTCAAGGAATGCGGTTTGAGTGAGCGAGACTCTGCACGGATGGTTAGGGGTCCTCTGGATCGTGGACGTCAATATTGGGTCACCTCTCTGTCTGTGGTATTCCAGAGAGAAGAGATTAAGCTCTTGAGGCCACTCAGGGTAGGGTTTTGCACTCATCCCTCGAATTGTTTTCGTCGCATGCCCCTGAACGGTTTCTGAAATAATTTTGTCCTCCTGTAAGCGAGGAGGCCGAACAAGGGTCCCTTGCTCGAGGTGAGGATGAATAAAGCTATTGTACATGTAATTAAAACATGATCACTCTAATTTTCCAAACATACGCTTCAGATGCGTTAGTGCGCTACTAGCTTTCTTGGCGCTTGCCTCAGTATTGAGAACTCGAGAGGTTGTGTGTCACAACAGTGCCAAGGTATTTTTCCATGTCTGTAATCTGCAGCGATACTTCGCCGGGGGAGTACGGAGAATTGTGCTTATGTCTGACGTGCATAAATTTGCACTTGCTGGTATTGAGCTCGATGGAGTTTGATTGAGACCATTTGTAGAGGGCACCAAAATCAGCCTGTAGTGTTATCGCGTCAGAGCTATTATGCACAATACGCCAGATCTTGATATCATCGGCAAATAACGTCGGTGGAGACGATATTCCACATGGTAAATCGTCGATGAATATATACAAAAGTAGTAGCCCCAGAATGGAGCTCTGTTGGACTCCTCTGGGGCTGAATCTGGTGTTGGATACAGAGGAACATACCTGCACATGACAGGAATGGTTTGATAGGTAAGATTCGAGCCAGCGGAGAAAGTTTCCCTTGACATCACAACGGTGGGGCTTGCCAAGTAAGACAAAACGATTCACTCGATCAAAAGCCTTCGAAAAGTCAAGGTAAGTAGCATCAACTCAATCTCTGTCGGCAGCAAGGGTTCACTGATCTACAGTTGACAGGAACTTTGTGGTACATGAGGGGACGCGTAGGAATCCATGCAGTTCGCCGCAAAAAACAGCTTGCGTTAGAAGATGCCTAGATTGTGAAGCGTGGACCAACGCTTCAACGAACCTGGGCATACAGGGTACGAGGGCAATCCGACGATTGTTGTGCTGTCCACTTTTGAGAATGGGAACGATTTTCTCCGATTTCCAGCTTTCGGGCACCGTTCCTACATCAGTGGACTGTGCAAACAGGATGCTTGGCTGGACAACCAACTGTGCAGCCCCATGGGCAAGGAATAAAGGAAATATACAGTCTAGCCAAGGAGATGTGAGTTTAATCCCCCGAATTTTCGTTAGCGCAGCATCTGCTCTGGTGTCTACTGTGGAGATCCCTTCGGAAGTGTAGACCCCTTTTGCAGCGGACCAGTCTGTCATGTTGTTTTGAACACAGCGGGGTAGAAGTCAGAGGGGACTTCAGAAGCTTCACCATCTGAGACAGTAAATCCTTACGGACCTGCTAGCTGGGTACACCGACATTGGTTTTACGGGATTTTGAGACAAATGTATACAAGCTTTTGGGATCACCGAAGAAGCGTTAGGTTGAGCGTCGCTGAAAACCTAGTCGATCCTTCCTGATTAGTTTGGTGCATCGGTTTCGAAGTAGCGCATGGAGATAACGATTATCTGGATCCCTTGACATTCTAAGTCGAACCCATTATGGAAGTTTAGCGTGGATCACCGTAACGTTCGGGTCTGCGATTGCTGTTGCGGTTTCCGGCAGGTTGTGGAATAGAATAAGGTTGGCAACCTATGACTTCGCGAATGTTATTAGTAGAATGGTCGCACATTTCTCAACAGACAGTGGTGAGTTGAACTGATCCCACGAGACATTGGCTAAGTATGCGCCGAGTGGATCCACTTTAATTCCACGGTAATTCCTTTTTGGAACGTTTGCTATGTAAGCAAGCTCAGCATTACAAATGAAGTCGAAAGTAATTGAACCGTGATCGTTTAAGCTGAGCGGGGCGTCTACTGTTAACTTGTCTACCATTAGCTCCCCATTAATGAAGACGTAATCTAGACGGGTATGAGCATGACCCTCGTGCCATCTTGTATAACCAGTCACATGTTCCGTAAGGTCGGCAGCCGCAAGTGTGGTTAGAAGTGTTGCAGCCATTGCATCGACGTGGCTTTTGTGCAAACAAGATTGAATGTCAACTTGCGGTAGGTTAAAGTCGCCCATTATTAGGATACGTAAGTATAATTAAGAAGAGATACTGTTGAGTCCGGACAGGATTGCTTCATCGCAGTCAGAGCAAGGGCAGGGAGGCCGATAGATTACCTCAGCCAACAATCTGTCAAAGTCAGATAATGCACTGGATCACCAGACGGATTCAGAAATGGTAGTGAGTACTAGGCGAGACAGGGGAGTAGCCAGTGTAGCGTTTTTACAGTATTTACTGTTGCGCAACTATAATTGTTATTCACATTTTTCACCTTCCTCGCCTTCGCATATACAGCCGACGTTTAAACGAAATTAGTCGAACGAAGCGATAATCATTAATACCACTGCTATTATCAATGAGGGATTCGGTTAGAGATAAATTAGGGTGGTTCAGGGGTAATTTAGGGATGGATTTATTTGACCAGTAGTTTGTTGGTTGGTGAAAATTTATGTAATCGCCTGTACGCCATTATACTGTCTATTTATATGGTACATGAAGAACATAACACAAGCGGATTGTATTAAGATTGAGGAAGTATTTGTGGTACGTATGAACCGGTTATTTGTTTAGCCGAACTCTAACCGCTTCGGTTATTCACGTTCGCTTTGTTCAAATTCGCACCCATCGGCCGTATATATTGTTTGTTAGTCTCGACAACCTTGTGATTATGTCTGACCGCCATGATAACGCTGAAGTAAAAGACCAATACATGTATTAAATCCTTAATGATTTTCTGAACTGTTAGCCAGTCGTTCCACCATTTATCGGAATATGCAACGTTCAATTGCTGAATTCAATCGCAGTGTACAACATTCGTTGGACAATGTGGACGTTTCCCAGCGTTCTGTATCCACTGATGGGTCCGTGCCGGAACATATATCATAGCCGCTACCTGAAGGCAATTTAAACTGTAATGATAACAAAACGATTGATTTCAGATATACAGAAAAACATAACAGGAATTGGTGTGCGGGATCCGGAAGGTACTCTCCCTAACTCTATCATTGTTGATCGCCTACGGGTCTGGGCAATTTCCATTAACACTGCTGAAGTGCAGGTGACACCACTTTTACGCATCTCCAAGGAAAGAATACCGGACTTATCCAGTGGTGCGCGAACGTTGTTGGCGAGGCCGAGATGTTCGCTCATGCGTGCCGTTTATCCGGGCGAATATGCTCAGTTAGGTTTGGTTAAGGGCATTTGAATGTTATTCTAAGCGGGCGGCTACATCATGTGACTTCCGTTGGAATCCAGTCGAACGTGAATGGTTTATCATCAACGGACGCACGGAAGTTCACAATATGGTCTGTGCTCTGTCGCCTGAATGAGCCGATCGTAACTGAACCGTTTTCGGTTGGTGTATGGATGGAGCAGCAAAATGTAAGACGTCAATGTATATCTTTCGGACGTAATGCAAGAATTCCGTGATGTGCTATACAGCGGCTTACTTATTGACAATGTTCCCGTTACGGTCAGTTTAAAAGCGGTAATCTGTGATACGCTGGCTCGCTCGTACGTTAAACAGATACATGAGCACTGGGTATACTATGATATGTGCGACCAACGAGGAGCTTGCCGTGAAGGGAAAGTCACGTTCACACCGCATCCTGGTTCTCTTCAAACAGACGCATAGTTTCGCATCCCACGCCCTACATCCTTGTCCCCAGTTGTGTCGCTACCCGTCGGTATGATCTCTACTTTCCCCATTGAATATATGCATTTAGTGTGTCTGAGTGATGTCCGTCGTATGGTTAATAATTGGACATCAGCGCCGGTTTCCAAAAACGTTCGTATAGGCTCACAAGCCCCCAACGCGTAGACGGAAGAGCATTAGAATGCTGGAAGAGCCTATCTTGTGAATTCCTTTGCAAGTTTCGCGGACTGACAGATTTTAAGACCTGGAAAGCCACGGAGTGTCGATAATTTCTGTTATGTGTCGGACCGGTTGCTTTGAGGAATCTTTTGGACGATGATAAGTGCAGGAACCTTTTAGATTTGTCTGTTTACAAATACTTTGCCACCCCGCCCTTAGCGTTACTCATCATGGCATAGCAAAACAATTAATGAACTTTTTTGTTGAATTATTGTAAGTTGTATGATCGGACAGAGATGGTATAAAAAGTGCATTCGTTGGTACATCTAGCCGATGATGTGGTCACGCATGGTTCACTGGATAACTGTTTTAATTTTCCTTTCGCGTCTCTCAAGTATAGGTCAAAACCAACGCTTAAAGGACCAACGCGACCAGTAGGACAATTGTACAGACGTTTATCAGAAGGCTATTCTGCTTCTGCTCCTATCCAAGTCTTTCATTCTGATGTTGGTACTCCCATCAATTGTCCTTCTTTGCCTGGACGCTCCGTGTGTATTAAAAGTTCCATTTTGCATTTATACACCCGCCCAAACAACGCTGCTCTTATTAATGAAGTTTCTTGTCTAGTCTTTGATGTATGTCGCCCCAATTCGGAAGTTAGTACTGTGAGTTATCGTCCCTTTACCACATTCCGACCTTTCCTCACCCATAGTTTTCCTCTCGCCATATGCATATGTTTCTTGTCAATGGTTTATCGCCGGACGTTTTCATAGCTGGTGCGTCTTGCATTAACGTTAAGGGTTTGCTCTTCAGCATTCACCCACGTGTTTTATCCTTATCTTGCATACCTGTAAACAGCACGTCATATGAAGATTGATGAAGTTTCGTTTCAGACTTATAGCCTTTAACCCTTTTGATTTATCATCCATTACATGTCAGTTGTAACAATTAAAGAATTCCCGTAGCAGATGTACAGTTTTGTAACCTTCTTGGAGGATAAGGAACCATGTTGTGCTGTGCCGAGTTCCACGTGGATAAACGATGGCCGAATTACCAGTCTCTCCAGTTTACCACAGCTGGGAGAGATCATTAGGTTTCCCCGCCTGACTCTGTGAGGATACCTGTCAGAGTAATTAACACAACAGGTGATGATTTTGTGATTAGGTCTTGTGTTGTACACGCCCATTTGTAAGCCCGTCGTTATGCAAAAAAGGCGGAGATAACATCAGAAGTAGATTCGTCTTATATAATCGTGTGAATGGGAAAACGCAGTCAGAAGTCCTGTTATTGCTTATGCGCGTTTAATTCTTATTGTTTTTCAGCAAACGACCCAGGAAACTTCTGTCTCAGTTATCATCCGAGGACTCCGACAGCTGTTAGCCTAATCTTGCTACTGGCACCTCAGCTGCACCGTATCCCACCTCCGTCGTGGAAAACGTTGATTACCAGGAAAATAAGCAGTTATCTACTTGCGCCTACAAGTCAACGTATCCCAGCCGTTGTTTTCCACGGTTCCGTTGCATCCTCCGTCGATATTCACGCATCCCACTGTCCCATCTCACCGATTGGAATGCCTGTTCCAACTGTTACATCCATGCGGTCTTGTTCAGCCGGCCTAGGTTATCTTCCCGTCCACTGTTTGGCAGTTCTCCCCTAAACATCCGTCCCTATATTCTCACGTCACCGCCAACTTCGTTGCAGCCACCCACCAGTTCGTCCGTGGCTCCTCTGGCAGCATCTTCAGCTCGAAACGGAAAGGAAGTTTCCTCTCAGCTAGCCAAAATAATAAATATGCTCCAAGAATTCGCCGCAAAACAGGAGAAATTGATTAAAGACGTGGCCAGTTTGAGGGAATGTCTCCATTAACGCCGCCTGGTCCCCAATTTGGACACTCAGAGTGAGGCAGTGCGCGACATTTGATCACATGCTTTACCCGTAAATATTTCATCCAGTTTTCGCGAAACGGAAGCTAATTTACAAAGACGGCAGTTTAGCAGAGTTTTGGTAAGTGTATGGCCAATCATTTGGACATTATTAGATAGACCACCTGCCAGACTACTACTTCGCCGTTGTATGCGGGAAGCCACCGGATCACGGCTGGCAGTAGAGATGACTTACGGTGGACGATAAAATGAACTCGATTTCGAAGACTCCATTCTACAGCGAATATTAAAAGGTTAGGTCGAACGTCGGAACTGTTCTATCTCAAAATATGAGTCTGGAAACAGGGCAAGATGACGTGAACAAATGGATACGCTGCTGTTTCTACGAAGCCCTTGAACGTGGGGGAAAATGTCTATTGAGAAAACCGAAGACAACGTTGGAAGTAGGCATCTAAAGAGGCAACAAAAGTGACGAGATTTTGATTTCTATGAACATTAACTTCTTCATATGTGTGTCACCAGTGGTATGCCATGCGTTTTCCCAGGAAGTTCATTTTCAGAAGCGTTCATGTGGGAAATTATCCGTTTCACGGGATTCGCCTTGAAGGTCGTCCAAAAGGCAAAACGGTCCTATTGGCGCGAATCCTCGATCTTTAAATAGCTTTCAAAATTTCTAAATCGGAATTTCAGGCAAAGTACTTACAGTACATCAATTGTAAATAAGCAAAGTCAATGGAAAAATTAAAATGCGTCGAATAAGTCCCAAAAGTATTGGTTTGGTGATGAATAATTTTTCCACCATTTTCGCGAAATTAACCTGTCATTGGCGTCAGCTCACTTTTTCAAGTCTTATTAATGTGATCATTGCCATTTTCAAGATGGAATACGTCATCCTATAGTCTGAGAGTGCTTCATTTTGCGGCGTTTTACAGATATGGTCGAAATGGAAATATACGGCCATACAATGTTGGCATTGCATTTCAACAAGAACACCAACATTTGATAGTGAAGCATGTATGAACATTCCCAGCTTCCTTTTCTATACGATGTTCATAATATTTTTGCTTGTTTGCAAGATTTCAGTTAGATACTGGTCGATGAGACGTTGCTCTTAGAAATGGTTGGAACTGACGCTATCATATTGTTATTCATACTAGCATCTGCTCCACCCGATTGACTTAGGCTACCATCAGCGTCTGAGAATACAGCATGCGTTCTTCTTAGGAGCTATTGTAACCTAATTCACTCAAGCTATGAGGTACGTCTGAGTATGCAGTATAGGTTCACACTAGTAGATGCTTCAGCCTCATTCACTCGAGCTACGAATAACGTTACATCATGCAGTATGCGTTCACATAAATAGCTGCTCCACCCGATTGACTTAAGTTATAATCAGCGTCTGAGTATGCAGTATGTTCACACTAGTAGCTGCCCTTTCCGAACCACATTTACCATGAACAATTTGGAGAACGAACACATGCGGGAAGTGATGAAAAATCTGTGTTTGAAGCGCTTGGGGTACATGGTAATCATCATCTTTGACTTCACTGATTGCCATGGTGATTGGAAGTTTTCTGCACCGCGATAGATACCTGGCGTTCTAAACATCATAGTGTGACTGACTGACAGGTATACCTCCCGGTGATCGGCAGGCAACTTCATTTCATCTGTTTCCGTATATTGTTCCGCATGAACGCCACGCGACCTCAATCTAATTAGAAACAATGCAGCAGGGTGAATAGAATATACTTCTGAAGATTCTCGATGATTGAGTGGTACATGATGCCCTTTCTTACGCCGTTCTTTGTACGCCTAAGATGGAAACAACCATATGATAGCGTCAGTTCCAACCATTTCTAAGAGCAACGTCTCATCGACCAGTATCTAACTGAAATCTTGCAAACAAGCAAAAATATTATGAACATCGTATAGAAAAGGAAGCTGGGAATGTTCATACATGCTTCACTATCAAATGTTGGTGTTCTTGTTGAAATGCAATGCCAGCATTGTATGGCAGTATATTTCCATTTCGACCATATCTGTAAAACGCCGCAAAATGAAGCACTCTCAGACTATAGGATGACGTATTCCATCTTGAAAATGGCAATGATCACATTAATAAGACTTGAAAAAGTGAGCTGACGCCAATGACAGGTTAATTTCGCGAAAATGGTGGAAAAATTATTCATCACCAAACCAATACTTTTGGGACTTATTCGACGCATTTTAATTTTTCCATTGACTTTGCTTATTTACAATTGATGTACTGTAAGTACTTTGCCTGAAATTCCGATTTAGAAATTTTGAAAGCTATTTAAAGATCGAGGATTCGCGCCAATAGGACCGTTTTGCCTTTTGGACGACCTTCAAGGCGAATCCCGTGAAACGGATAATTGAATCGAAAATTGATTCCACGAATACTTGATTCCGACTGACCTGCTCTATATTGTAACCTCTCATCACAGGTGTGAACATCAAATTATGCTGGGGAGTTTTGCACATCAAAGTGGAGGTTCGGATGCAATGATGTGTCTTGAAAATGTGCCTGATTTTTTACCGCTGCATGTACAACCGCTGAATCTTCTCACATATGAGGTTTGCTCTTACATATATTTGTTCACGTAATATATTTTCCTTCCATGCTATGCTTCCTTTTTATTTGAGCGTTAGCTTCTTCGTATTGATTGTAGAAGCATATTGATTCAATTTGCTATGTAGGTTGTGTGACTTGCACTTTCGTTTGTGAGTAGTATAGCATGTGCGTACAGAGCAGTTCTGAACACCAGAAAGACGAGTGACCAGAAGCGATTATTGGATTTGTATACATGCACTATGTGGGACGTGTCGCCAAGGCGAATGACGGCACACTACTGTCCAGTGGGTTCGGACACACGATAGTCATGCAAGTCAGTGTTCGCGTTTGTTGTTATGCTTTCACGTAACTTCTGGTGGATTTTCTTCAATGAGGGACTCTCCATGCCGGACGTCTTTTGGGGTCACAACAAGGCGACTTCTGAACTCCACTCCTGTAGTCGGGGTATTTCACGCAATAGATTAGGAGGTTGGACGTAAGAGATGCGTCTGGCTACTTGGAGCTAATAATCCAGACTGTAATTTGGAAATTAATTGAGTTTGGTTTCCTGAGTGTCACGTGAACGTCATAGTGCCACATTGTCAATTCTAGGTCACCTTAAACCCGTTTATTTGTCCCGTTTAAGAAACATTCGGTCCTCGTCCTCAACAGCCTTTTGTATACTACGTACGGTTTTACGCTTACTTGTAAACGCCAGTTTGGGTGCTTCATGCAACAAGACTTCGTAGGAGGCAAGGGTGTGCTGAGGATCTCCAGTATCCTTATTACCTTGTCCTAGAAGGAGTACTAATAACAGATTTTTTACGGTCACACCTAAGTTACGACCCCACCTGATAGAGAAAAGGCAAGAACGAACACAAGACCACGAGCAGTATCTCTATCACGAACGAACGCAACGATATTGCAAACGGTACGAAAATCAGAGAGCAAATATCGGAACCCAACTCTCGCAGCTTAGACTCCCCAACAAGTAAGGAAAAAGACGGCCTTCAAACGAGCTTTATTTGCTGCTCAGCCCGAAGGCAAAATTGTGATTTACAGTGACTATATTTTGTAGCATGCAAGCCGGCCGTTTACCGCTGGTTGTCCGTATCACTTACGGGCCAACTCTAGGGAAATGTGGAGACACCGAGGGACAGCGTTCTTCCGAAGTAGGGGGTTCCAGCAACTCCTGTAAAAGGAAACAACAAGAAACAAGCATGAGCCAAAGGCCCAGTAAGCCATGCACACGCCTTACACAAACGTAAACTAAGACGGCGCCGATAACACAACAGCACGCCCCGTTACACAAATCAAATTCAACCTGTGCGCGCTTGCTGGTTTCGACCGCACGTTACACAACATCCCTCTTCGTTGAGCCCTGCCCCCAGTGCTCTCAACCCTCTACAAGCTAGCTCGTGCTCATCCTGCCAGAGAACATAGAGTGCCTGTGCGCGCTCCACCCACTTATTTGGAACTTCTTTTTTTTACACTTATTTTTATCTCAACAGCATGAACAAAGCGAAGTGTGTACAAGATTAAGAAAATCAGTCCACAATTTTGAGCCACATCTGAAGACTGTCTAAGCCTACGTACTACGACCGTGCGATTCGATCCACTGTCATGAAGTACTGAGGTGTTA
>JTDE01005794.1:0-16776 GCA_014338405.1 Paragonimus skrjabini miyazakii
CAAGGCTGGCGAACCGAGCAGAGAGTTGTATTAACTGATTAAGGATTAGTTCGAATAAGTTGGTTTAAACGTTGACTGTATACGTGAAGTTGAGGAAAGTGAAAAGTGTGCATAGTAATCAGAATTGTGAAATAGAAAATAGTGTGCAAAACGTTACAACATACACAATGGTGGTTTCAATCGTGTAACAGCGGTTGCTTCGGCAAAGCGGAGCAAGTGTTTATTCCGGCACGTGTGAATGACTGAGAATTCCGACGGATTGCCAATCTCGTGATTTGTTTCGAGCCCACAATGTACAATCTATGAAGCTGTGGTCCTCTGTGAATTGACCTTGACTTCATTCGCGCGGATTCCAGCGAGCTTGATACCGCGAGTGCACATTCACTTAGGCAAATGATCTGCCATTGTGACTTGCAGCTGCCTCTCCGTCACGGCAATGTAGTTGGAACTGCATCCACTCAAATTTTGGTGCACATCGTGCGAACTGAGGGGATGAGTAAATGGTCTTTGATAGTGGGCGTTTGCATTTGGGCGGTGCCAAAACCGAGAATCGTTTTAGTTGCGTAAAACTCGTTTAACAGCGGAAACTAATCGACTTTTCAAAAGCGAACGGGCATCATGGCCCATGAAACAAGTCCAATAAATGCAGCTTTTGGTCCAGCTAAATGAACGGTTTGGCTTTTGGGTAGTGGTTTGTTGAATCGTCGTACCACCGTCTTGAAGAGACGATGGTACTCTTCTTCAAGGGTACCGGCTATGCGAATGTTTCAAGCTCGATGAGGTGCGGTCCTCAATAAAACCAGTTTGGGATGAACTGAGACAAAGCTATCGTAACGTAAGTACTTCCCTATACAGGTAGACTTTCGGTAGACCGACTGTTTTACGGTGCCATGAGCTGTGCGGTGGATTAGTACATCAAAAAATGACAGACAAGTGTCCTTTTCTAATTCCATGGTAAATCGTAGGTTCGCGTAACGACAAATCAGTTGTTCAATTAAAGTATCGACATGTTGTTTGCTGTCATCGGTCATGATTACGTCGTCCACATATTTTCAGTAAACCGCGCTCGCCGAAATATGTTGATCCATTTCGTCTTCCATATGGGCAAGAGAAATGTCCGCAAGTAATGGACCCATTGCGCGTCATTTACCTGAAACAACTCACAAGGTTGGCAATCCGTCGGAATTCTCAGTCATTCTCACGTACCGGAATAAACACTTGCTCCGCTTTGCCGAAGCAACCGCTGTTACACGATTGAAACCACCATTGTTTATGTAAAAGGAACGGTTTATTAAATTAACACTATCTTGGTAGTGCTAGTAGATCTCTTCTTCTTTTTCTCATACCTGTTCAGAACACTCTCCGTAAGTGACAAATGTATGCATATTTTGTAATTTTCATTTCTGCAGTAGACACTTTATGAGATGCGGCTTAACCAGTTAGAACGAAGATCGTGGAATATACCACCACTAGCCTATCTTTTCAAGTTCGTTTGCATGAAAGCTTGTTTCAGTTATCTCAATTCTCTATTATCGACGTAGGCTTCCAGTTTGTTTTCAAGAGGGCCATGCGTGACAGGGTAGAAAGCTTTGGTAAAGTCAATGAAGATCAGCATATTTGTTGTACAGGACGAGTTAGTAAGGAAACCACGCTGATTAGAAGAATAAAGATGATCTGATAAGAAGTGGTTGAGGGTACCACGCTTTAACAGGAGCCCCACTATCTTGCACGGAGTGCCGGTGAAGCTGATTGGCCGACATCTAGCCGGAGTGTGCCGGTTGTCCTCTTTAAATATGTGTCTGACTCTCTCCTCTTTCTATGCACTAGAGAGAATGCCGGTCCATGAAAGGGTTCTGTCAGGCTAACAAATGCTTTGATGATTCTGGGATGGATCTCGTCAGAACCCACTGCACTGTATGAACTGATCTTGGATAAAGGGTAATCAAAGTCTAGCAAATAAAACTCAGCGGTAACGAATAGTTGCCGGACGATCTTCAGCGGTAGGATAGGGTGTCAATTCGGCGGTGCGGCGTTATAGACTGCCCACTAGTACCTCCTGAATAACTCGGCCGTAACTAGACAGTCAGGTTAAGTCTCCCCGTCGGCGATCACAAGGGAAGTGCTGAGAGTTTACCTCTTCTTAGTCGTCGCATATGCTCTGAAGGGGACCTTTTCCTGTACGAGTGTAGTGCGTTCAAGTATTTCTCGCTTAGACCTATTTCGAACAAATTGGAACCCTAAAGCATTGCGTTCGCTTGATCCAGTTCATCAGTAAAGATAGAAGACATACGTCGCGAGATGTCAACATTTCGTTCACTCTCTTCAGTCACAATCGTGTCACACCGAAGTGTTTTTTATCACGTGTAATCTATCAGTTCACTTGCAGTTGCGGTGGCGTCTATATCGGTAGAACAGATCAGTGCCTACGACAAATAACGGCTGAACAAATGCCTAAGTGGTTGGTGCGCGCCACGACGCAACAGATCGAGTGAGACGAAATCCGACCTCATCCATAGAAAAGCACATCATGGAAACAGGTCACGTTGTGGAACCCGCCAATTCGTTTCATGTGTTGTTGCGTAATCAGAATCCGAAGTTGCTTGCCTTCTCCGAAGCTAGGTTAATCAATACAGGCTGTCCGGTCATGTGTGTGCATAAACTGTTGACTCATGCAGTTCGTCTGCCCTGGAACTGAAAACAGTCCTTGTTTTGTGTGAACCCAATCGTTGATTGTTTCTATCGTTGTTACTATCCGCAGGTCCTATATATTCCAATGTTTTATGTTCGTGACTGAAGAGAGTAAGCGAAATGTTAACATCTCGCGACGTATGTCTTCTATCGTTACTGGTGAAATTGGAACTCGCTCAAGTTCTCCGGGTTTCTTGTTGGTCAAAAGGTGTGATACTTGTGGTGATGCCACGTTTCAAATGGTTTCCGTAGGAATACATGTTTTTTCAATATTATCCGATTTTACAACAGCTACCGTTGTTAATGTGCGGGTCACACGAATTTTGATCGAACTTTTCGTACTCCCATTTGTTTAACGGTTTTCTTGGGTTTTGGAGATCTAGGAAGGTCTCCAGTCTGTTAGAGATCCGCTTCTGGGCGACACGGAACGAGTACTTTAGTTAGGGACAAGCTCAGTCCAAAGAGGGTCATCGCGACTCCATTCAGCAGGAAAACAAGCACGGAGTTGATAAGTGAATAGATGCCAGAAGAAAACGACATGCTGCAAGGATCCACTCGCCCACGGCAGGCAATCGCAGTCACGCTCTTTACGTACACTAATCAGTAGGAGATGGTTGGCTGCATTCGAAACGGATTAGCTTGCCACAGTGACAAAAGTCAAACGACGTCTGTACTAACCCATTACCGGAAGCCGTTTGCGCTACACCGCCTGTAGTTTCACTCACACACATAGTGTAAAGCGGAAAGAGTGAGACCGGGAGGCGTATGCGTGCGGCCTTTGTGTTCAGCCGGCCAATGCTGGTGGGCCAATTGAATGGCTGGCACGAAAAGGAAGCCCTTATCTCTCGAAAAATAAACAGAGACTGCAATGACAGGATTTAACCTGTGGATAAAAATATGTACGGTGTAATAGACAAAGTTCAGTACACGAGTGTATGTCACTGCATTCCAGAGAGGATGGGAATGAAAAACGCAATTCAGGTTGGACTACAAAAAGAACAGGCAAGCGTTTTATCTAACAATACACCAGCAAAACTGGAGGTAAGAAGGGGTAGAAGACCGTGTACTTCCAGGTGTCTGAAAACGTGGTGAATTAATTGCCAAACGACCATGGTCTTGGTCGATGCAATAATTAACAGAATAGAAGGGATATACTGGTATTGCAAACCTAAGCATAACGTAATCATCGTCTCTTAGCCGACGGTGCATTTTGAGTGCGTAGCTGATTTATTAATCCAAGGCTGCCAGCGCATTCGCGGTCGCACACATCGCAATGCTATATAGTCATGTCATCACGGCTTATGACACCGATGGTTCCATGAAGAACCGAGCCCTTTCGTTCTCGGTTGCACGATAACTGCTCACTAAACTCGCGAGCGCCCGTCCAAACCGTATTCACCCAGACCACCCAGTTCAACGCTAAGTCTTCCTGATATCTAAAAGCCACGTCACAATATGATAAACTTACATGCACCAATCTTGATATCTCAGCTTTTGACCACCAGGACTTCGCTCGCTTGATTTCAGTTGGCCATATAGCAGCTGCTTCAAAATACGATCATCGTCCATTCGTCGGACGTGACCTATCCAACGAAGTTGATTCAGCAAAAGCAGGGCTTCTATCCCTTTCACTTCCGCTCGCCGCAGTATCTCAGTATTTGGAACCATGTCCGACTGCCGGATACCCAAGAAGTGTCTCAGATATTGCATACGAAAGCGGCTCAGACAGCGCAGGTTTCGCCGACGCAGTGTCCATATTTAACTGCCGTACTGCAATATAGACAGTATCATTGAGCGGTAGACAAAGAGCTTGGTGCTCGGCTTCAGGATGTGGTTCTTTCAAACACGTCTTTCGAAACGTCCGAAAGCAAAACTCTCCCTCGCCGCATGACCTCTTAACTGGCGGTCCGTGAATAAATCGATGGCTAAACTGCTACCCAAGTAGCAAAAATTATCGTAGCTACCTACACTGTCTCCATTGACATGGATTCCTGATGGAAATTCTTAGGCAGCTCCTTCGCCCGGAGAAGGCTGAAGGACCGATAAAGTTCTGCCTGTGTTGATATTCAACCAGAACTTGGATGTCACGAGCGCGTAGGCCGTCACCAGACCTTGAAGTTCTTTATCGCTATGTGCCAGCAGTGCGCTGTCATCCGCGAACAGAAGCCTGCGTGTTGTCGTGGTATTTAGCCTAGTTAGTGCGTCGAAACGTCGGACATTAAGCAGGCGCCTATCCGTTCTGCACTCTATCGCAACACATTTTTCCCCAGAGTCATGGACTGCAACTGTTACTGTGGCAGTCAAATGTAAACCAAATAGAGCTGAAGCTTGCACGTAACCCCGCTTCACGCCGGTAACAATGTCAGAATAACCAGTTTACTCACTCGATTGTATTTTCGCCTCCATGCTTACATACAACAACTTAGTCAGATTGACGAAGTTACCTAGACATCCAAGCTGACCAAGCGCTGTGCACAACACCCCGCGTCTCACGAAGTCGAAGGCCTCGATGAAGTCTACGAAGACAGCGTACAGGAGCTAGTTCCGTTTCCGGCATTTCTCTTGAATTCGTCGAGCGGCAAACACCAGGTCGATCGTAATCCGGTTCCCCCGCAGTCTGTATTGTTCCTCAGGAATATTTGTCTCCAAGACGTTCGCATTTAGTCGGTTTACAAGGATTCTGGCGAGCACCTTGCCTGCACAGCTCAGCAGACTTGTGCACCGATAGCTGTCGGGGCGTTGCTTGTTGTTGTTACTTTTGTACGATAGTACGGTAGAGGCATATTCGAATTCTTGCGGCATCACCTCGTGCTCCAAGATGAAGTGAACCAGCTGGAACAGTCCACGTTTCAGCGTCGGGCCGCTATTCTTCTGCACCTCACCTGGCAGTTCGTCTTCGCCTGCAGGTTCCTCGTTGCAAAGTTGATTAATCTCGCTCCGCAACTCTAGCAAGTTCGCTGTGGGAGCAAGTGAAAGCTTGATGGCCTATTGCAACAAGCTGTTGACGGTCACTCAATCAATGGTAGAATGGCGGTTTAGTAGGATGTCAAAGCGTTTGCGCCAGACGTTCGTGATATCCTATGAGTGTGTGTTAGAACAGTCGGTGTTTATGTCTGTCACTGCTTTAGTGGACTGGGCCGATACATCAAAGGTCGCCTTAAATGAGTCGTAGCACTCCCGAAGTTCTGCATCCGCTCACCCTGCTTCCTCCACCATTCGTCCCTGATTCCGCGAACACGGTGGGCCAGGTAACGGCGGATACTTCGGAACATGACCTTCGCGCCGATGGCTTGGTCAAGTGTGAAGGCAGCAAACGCCGCATTCTTCTCCCGCACTAATTCAGAGATAACCACTTGTCGTCGTCGAAACAATTCGGATGTTTCTGGCGTTTGAGACAAATCTTCTCAGTGGCTGCTGCTATGATCCGTTCCTTGATCAAGTGCCACATACCCCCAGGGGTAGTAGATAAAGGAGCGTTGTGCAGACAAACGCCAACTGCGCGCTGAAAAGTGGCCTTCGTCTTGCAGTTTTTCAGTCGTTTGTAATCCAACTTCGATTATTTTCTGGATAATCTACAATAAAACAAGCCTAGTAAAATGGATAAAATTTTTGTCCTGGCCAGTCTTTGATCGCTGTTGTATTCAGCGCCACGTATAACTCGCGTGATACGCACTTCATGAATGTCGTGCTGTCGCACAATCACGTGGTCAAGCAAATCGTAAGGAGCGCTTCGTGGATGAGTCCACGTCGCGATGCCGCTCGCATCCAACTGGAATCGGGAATTTGTGCCAGCCAGCTGGTGAATGGCACACAGGTAAGCAGGCGATTGCCGTTCTCTTGGCTGAACGAATGCCGTAGGGTCCGGAGACTCCAGGCCAGGCGACCCGGTCACGTCCAACTCCAGCGTTCGAGCTACCCAGAAGAAACAGTCTGTCACTTAGTGATGCCGATAACCTGTATCATCAGTATGACACATATTCGAACCATGAACACCAGCAAATATAGCATATTTACCTTGGCGGAGTCGCAGGCGCATGGACAGAACTCGAGGTCTGATACTGTACGGTTCGCCTATCATCAAAACATTGATGTGATCGGCGACTGTGGAACAGACACCATGCTCCCAAGCACTGTTTGCCAAGTAACCTATCTGGCAGAAGGTACTCTCAGCACCTGCTTCCCGTAAGTTACCCTGACTAACAAGTCCTGTCCCACTCAAGACTGTTACGTTGATTCCATAGCGACGCAGCCCCATCTCGATCGGCGAGGTGCGCCATTCTGGCTGTCCTTCAGAGCTACATCGATCCAGCAGCATGCGCACATTCCATGCTCCAACACAAGGCGCCTTGCCCCCACCGGTCTCAGGCTGGTCTTCGGGTTTTAGAGACTTCAGTGAGCACCACTTGCTTGAGGATTCATGTTGGTGGTGGAGGCAGCATGCAGTGGGTGTTTGACAGCGGCATATTTTTGCCTATCAGCTTTGTCATGTTCATCGGAAAAGGCGACCCGGTTTATCCTGTGCGACGGCCAATGCAGTACGAAATGTGGTCTACTCCGTATCGTCATGATTTCTATGGCCTCGAGGTACTGTCAGGACGCCCAGTTCTAGACAGGAAAGCGATTAGGGCTCTCAGTCCACGACACATTAGCGCTACCCACAAGGAAGGCGTCTGACTTTTGTCTGACTGCGCCCCTTCGACCAAACCAACAGGGTTGAACCTGCAACACCCGAAGTCGCAGTCAAAACAGCCCGCCGGATCTAAACAGCACGCAAGCCCTACCACTACGCCAAAGTAGCAAAAAGGTCAGGATAAACAGAACCCATGAGACATGCAGAAAGACACTCATCAAGCAGAGTATAAAAATGGACGCAACACAACACACCAGTCATACTGACTTGTGTGATTCTGTTTATTCTGGTTGCCCTTCCTATCAACAATTGCTTGGCAGAGCAGGAGGACTGAAATTAGCTGAGGTTTCCCTGAGATATTCCTCTAACCTCATTTCAAATACGTTAAGGCTTGGAGCTGGGACTACCACTCCTGACAGTTTGTTCTAGATGGAGACCAGTCGGAGTGCAAACGGGCGACGCCGGTTAAGCAGAGGGCAGCGCTGATGTTGAATTTACATGTTCAGTTATGAATAGGATGGATGAGTAAGGGTGATTGGGATCGGTTACCATTTTGTTGGTAGTGTGGTGTCTCCTGTCACCAGTCGAAACTCTAGGTTAAACTGATTCAAACTTTAAAGTCTTCTCTGATAACTGAGGAGTAGAAGGCCCCTCACTCACTTTATAACCATGCGCTGAACTTGCTTAACAGCCAAAACCTAGGCTGCAAGCCTAGGTTTTGGCTGTTGAATTTAGAGACAGTAGGCTTGCGTACCATCACCCTGAAGTTGACAGAGAGACTTGGAGCCCGGGTGACAACCGACCCTAAGCCTTTCTCTTGTTTAAATACACAAAGTCTAACACTGTCTAGGTGATATGATGTGGCGTTGTTGTGACTAAACTTTACGGCTTTGCATTTTGTCGCATCCAGCGGTGTTTTGTTTAACCTACACCTGCTGCACAGCGTATCCAGATCTAATTGTAGGCGGGATTCATCGGATGGGTTACGAATGACTCTTCAAAACTTTGGTCCTCTGAGTACTGCAGAAAGCTTAAAGATAAAGGCAACCGTATTCAATTGAAGTATAGGTTGAACAGCGACAGTCCTGAGATTAACCCTTGCGGCACCATCCATTCAGCTTTGCGGATTGTTGGATGTGCATGAATGCTAGTCGTAGACCGTGAGTTTCTGAGCTGTCGTGGTTGGGAAAATTAGTTTCCTGAAAAAAATCGTTTTAATAGCTGGGTATCTGGTTCAGAAATTGAAGCCATCGAAATCTGTGTCATGGACTCGTATGTTTTGTTTTAACTGATCAATAATTGAAAACCATCTCATCATAATTCTTTTTCGAAAATCGTTATGGCTGCTGTTGTTATGGTCGATTGCGTGTGGCAATGTTACTACAAGAATTTCGGGGTTGTTTTCAATGAAGTTTTTCACGCTTGTCATTTGTTTGCTAGTTTATTTTCAGTTGTTTATTTTTTATTTGTAGGAGATCGGTTATGTTGCGACTTTCATGGCGATGTTTGAAAATCGCGAATTTCGCACTTTCTGATAGTTTAAGATGTGTCTTTAGGGGTACAAGGACGAGGTGGGCGTTATTTACGTTCGTAGGACGGGCCGTAGGTCGCGAACTGCTTTGAAGTACGATAAGGTAAGCTGATATGGCTTCCTGAAAACCGTGCGGATTTATTATCGTTGTACGAAGTACAAAAGGGGCAGGGGCGTGCGACGTGTCTAGTGGGTTAATTGTTGTTAGTCTTAACGAATCAGTTCTCGCCACACGTTGCAGGTCACGATTTCATGTGGTCTGACGAGATGCGTAACTGGCTGTGAGCTCTTTCGAGTTGAAGCACAACCACCCTCTCAATAGTCCGTCATATGATTCCCATCCTACGAATCGTGGACTCACGAACGAATGCAGCAGTCTGTTCCAGTACAGTGCATCAACTGCTGACATTGAACAGTATGTGGCAGATGTTAACGAGAAGTTTATCATAACCGCTGGCCGTGGAAATATCCGCCGCGAGTTAAAGCCTGCAATTTCAAGTGAGTCTGTTACGTAGGATTGGCCACGGAACATTGGAGAACCTCGAAGAAGTGCTGTCGTTGATTAGTGCGATAGGTGTGGTGCGGTCTATGCGGGATAACGGCAACAGATATATGCATATCTGCTTTACCCAGCGAACGCAGATCGAACTTTTCCGACGTTTCTCGAATGCTGTGAATGTGGATGCCACCCACGGGGTAAACAGGCACTAGTATGTCATTGTATATTTCCTCACACTTTCGAAGCTAGAAGTAATATCAGTTCCTCGTAACAGACATGGCCGACCTGTGATATACGGGTACGTTCGTAGTGAAAAGTATGCTCCACTGCGTAAATTTTTCGAAATTATTCGTGAAATGATGGGCGATCAAATTGCAGTGAAAACATTTGTTATGGATAAGATGGCTGCGCAAGTGAGGGCAACACGTGGTGTTAGGTTACGACATCCTGTTGTGTTATTTTCATGTACGTGATGCTGAACGTAAGCGTGTAAGTGGGCAAAATACCTCCGTCATATTTGTTAAAAGACAAACTCTTTTCGCAGTCGTTTCCTCTTCCATGGAATAGGTACGGCAGACAATGCGGAAGAGTAATTTGGACTGTGACACTGTTCACCGTTGGTTCAAACGCGATGTGCATATCATCGGCCGAACGAATATGAAGTTTCTGAATTGTTTGTTGTGTAACTGGCTGTACATCAAGCAGAAGTGGACCATCCATGCGCAAAGCCGTGTTGTCCACTTTGGCAATCGCACGAATAATGGGCTGAAAAACGCAAACGTACTGTAGTGGACAAATGGACATGCGCTAAACCCTCGTCCACTAACAATTTAATACGCCTTTCCTGAAGAGCAATCGAAACGTGGTCCCAACAAGCATCGAACTAGAGAACAAAGCAGGGTTAGGAAACAAACCGTATACTTCCAGCAATGTTTGAAAATATGATAAGTAGTTAGCACTAGCCTAGTCTAGGACCAACGGCAGCGACCATGAGGAAGAAGAAAAAAAGCGCGAGATGGGCTACGGCCCTCTCGGCTGCACTCAAAAGCGCGCCAGGCGAAAAGTGCATGGAACCATCGAGTGCGTTAAACAACGCTCGAAAGGGTTCGGATCAAACGCCCTTGAAGAATAGGATAATAGATCAGTCGTTAAGAATAGAGCAAGCATTCGCCTGCGTACAATTAGTTACACGACTGAAGAAAGTGGCACTGAGTTCGTATCAGGCCTCCTATACCAGGCGTATACAGAATCATGCGTACAGAACAAACAAGCAGGAAAACACGGTTGCAGCCGGGATCCTTGGAGAAACCACACGATCACACTAATAGGTGCTTTTTCCAGTTCACTGAAACCATGGTCAACGCTTAAGTATGTATTATACGTTCACACTAGCTGTTGCTCTGTCCAGTTTGCCCAAGCTACAATCAAGGCCGTAGTATGTAGTATGCTTTCACAGTAGTGGCTGCTCCGTCCAGTTCACTTAAGCTATGATCAACGTTGTTAAGAAAAACACGGGAGAAATCAGAATGGACGTGTATTTAGACCGTTGGGGATAAGTTATAATGGTCTCCTTAAGTTCTGACCAAAATTGAGATAAAATACTGGTAGTCGTCAGTGAATTCTGCGGCCGGCAGAAACATAGACCTACAGTCATCGCAATCATAAGCGTACATGATGCGAAGATTGTAGCTGAAATGGTAGAAGTGGGAATCAATGTTTTCTTCGGATAACTAACGAGCATCAAACTTGGTCATTATCCCTCAGAAAAATGGGCACTGACTTACGTACACATGGCAAGCTACTTTCAAGCATAGTCAGGAAGCAATAAACAAAACAATACGCACGTTGTTAATGATGGATTAGGAAGTGTTACCCATGTTTACACCATACCGTAGGCAGAAACAACAAGGTGATAACACAGACACTTTTCCACCGGAAATGCCACAAGAGAACCAGGTTGAACATATAATTTAGGTGAATAATTAACCAACAACCTCGGCGGCACAGCTTTCATTAGGAATTACTGTGATATTTCGGGTACAATGCAATGCAAACGCAACGCTGTCGAAAATTACAAACTCAATTACATCTTTAAAACCACGCAAAGTTGAGCGTTTCTGTGGAATACCAATAAGTATTCCACCAGAAAATTCCGATGGAAGTAATTTCGGAACGTAAAACCGATTAGGAAAGCCAAAATGATGCTTATGTTGGAAAAAATGACGACGCATTTTTCTCGACAAAAGTGCGAATATGAACAATTTTTAGGTATAGCTGATCTTTCTAATTTCAACACAATTATTGTACTCAATGAAATCTATGTATTTCTCCCATACTGTGCATTTTAATATTTCATGAACAATTTGAAAAATCTCTTTTCGCGCCTAAATAGCTGTTTTCCACTCGTTTCGGCCTTGAGGCACAATACTGGCGAACTACACAGTTGCCGTTATAAGTGTCGTAATCTTTCAAGCTGGGAGTGTTAGTCAATGTCATTCTTTCTGCAGGTCACCTCGTTTTTACTCCAGCGTACCTCCTAATTTCATGGAAAAGTTAACAACAACGGTACCAAAAAATGGTAAGACATGGCGAATACAACTGATAAAACACGACTTGTCCAATTTTTGTGCATTGTCATACGGTGAAGTAGCTTTATAGGCGTTCCTCAAATGTGTATTTTTATAAATAGCTTAGTATTCACGTTTCAACAACAGTTCGAAGTTATAATCACGCTTTCCTGCATAGTTACGTCAAAATTCAAATAAAACAATCTTTCCATGTCTGACATCGACTTTCAATATATTTTACCTTCAGTTCTCCGAAATAACGCAGAATGCGACTCTGCGTTATTTTTCTAATAATCCATAGGCCATTGAACTATCGCAAGTTCCTTGCTTACGTCTTCGGAAGACTGAAACAAAGAAATCTTGGGGAAACAGAATTCTAAGATTTTGGAAACTTCAACATGTCACAAAATTTCAGCAACTTCTATAGCTACCTAATATTTTTTGGCTAAAAGATAACAGAGATATTCACGGTCTACCGATTACAGGCAGCTTGGATGTGTGCTATTAACTCGAACGGGGAACGTGCGTCCAGTTAGAGACCCATCTAACCGCCGTAGCAGTTTCCTCCAATTCTGCACCATTGCAGTTTTAATAGTAATATGCCATGACCTACTGTATCGAAGGCATTATATCCACTGAGTCCTCATAATCAACTGTTTCAGTCCACTGCTCATGAGCAGTGGCTTTGTTTAGAATCGTATCTTTGGGAGGCTTTCAGTCGGTGTAGGTAAAGGTGTTGCCGGGCTGTGACATCAACAAACACCCTCCATTACTTTTCAACCAATACGGAGAAGTGAAATGGGTCTTTAGGTGGAGGTCAAGTAACGCACACTGCCCTTGTGCAGCCGCGTTATTTCACACTGCTTCCAGTCAGCAGGCAATTCGCTTTCCTCAAAGGAGTTTTGGAGCAATTCACTTGTGACTGTGGCCATGTCATTGGCACAATTTTTCCAGTTTCGTTAGCGTGTTGTCAAAACCCCGAGTGTTGATGGGGTCCGTTTTTAGGTTTAACAAGAACGGTGATGAGACTAAAGGCTACGTCCTTGAGGAGACAGAGAACACTGGACGTAGGGCTTGCGCAGCTGACCGGCAAATTGTCTTCGGTGGCGTTTTTCAGGAACACTTTCAAGTTTATCTGCAATGACTTCCGCTTCCTTTTGATTGTTGTCAGGCAGGCCAAAATCTGTAGGCCGACTGGGACTACCTCTGGGTATTTTCGAACGAAAGCGTTTATACAACAACTTGCGGTTTTGTCCTAACTGAGCTACCGCAGTGGATTAAACCCCATCTTTGTTACTACGAACAGCCGCGTTACATTTGCTTTCCGTAATCACGTGTTGACTGCGAGCCTCAGAGGTCTGGGTTAGCTTGTTATATATTAAGGCATAACGCCAGTCGCGACTAAGTTTTTGTGTATCGACGAATACCGTGGGACAGGTTATTACTCTTATCGTTTCTCACTGGAACGAATAAGTTGGTCGCCTTGTCTATAATGGCCTCAATGTAGTGCCGAAATATTTCCACGGAGGGTGAAGGTGGTAAGTTCTGAAATGCCATTAACAAGTAACCGTTCATACGTACGGAATCCCCCTCTAAAGCGTTTGCGTAGTATTGGAGGGTTAACTACTATCCCAGAAGAGGCACAATAAACTGAAACGAAATTGAAGCGTGATTATTGGAACATACAGGCATCCAAGTGCTGAGGTTCTTCGTCAAAAAAGTTAACTGAAGGTTGAATCTGAATCGGACGATGCAAAACCTTGGCGCTACTTGGTGGAACCTAGTATATTTTCAGGCAACCCTGATCAGATAGTGGTGTTCTGAAACGATGCTGCAGAAGAGTTCCGGTCCGGATGCATATTCAAAGCTTTGGAATCACTATTCGGTGATCAAAAGTGCTCAGCGGCAAGTTACTACCTGAAGCCAACTCGGTGACTATGTAAAGCAGCGGCCATATGGACGTCGTACACTGTGTCACTTGCGGGCGCCAAGTGTACAAGGGCTGGGTTAAAGGGCCTGTTAGAAGGAATAAAATTGCACACCCAAATGGACTGGGGTGCTAGACGAAACAGTAGATCGTCTAACTCTACGCGGTTAATATGATCATACGGTTACAGCGCTAACCCGCCACCCCGCTAATCGGCCCTATCATTTCTTGACACATTCATGTTTGGTAGGCTTCCTTCTACCCC
This sequence comes from Paragonimus skrjabini miyazakii, assembly GCA_014338405.1. NCBI lineage: Eukaryota > Metazoa > Platyhelminthes > Trematoda > Plagiorchiida > Troglotrematidae > Paragonimus > Paragonimus skrjabini miyazakii. Next base: position 14,108 of record JTDE01005794.1, read on the forward strand.
CCTGTGTTTGCCCGGAGCTGCGTCTCTGTAAGCACCATAATGTCGGATTCCTCTTCCTCGAGGAGAAATCGCAGCTCCGGATGCTTATTTGTTAAGCTTGAAATGTTGATGTACATGCAGTTGCAGTCAATTTAGTTGATCACAAATGCCCCGGACCTTACAATCGGACTGTCTGGTACCGTTACCCGTGGACAGATGACTACTATTAGTGCAGCTGAGGGTTTAATGGCAAACGGACTGAGGCTTACTCTTTAGGAGTCGGCGAGAGCAGGCATTTTGAAGAAACTACTTAAGAGAAGTCACTATCCTTGGAGGTGCTCACCATTGGCAGGGGTTTGGAAATAAAAATAACGATCTTCCAGGTCACCCTCTTTTTTAGGGTGCGTTAGGTGAACGCAAATATTCCCGGAAACGTTAGACCTATGACAATGTCACGTGCTTAGAATCATATTAGGCACGTCAGCCTTCAGCAATTTTAGTGCGCCTAGGTTAGAAAGATGACCAGTTCTGGGCATCCGTGTTAGTCTGTTGCAGATAACGTGCCCCAGGAAAAACGTATCTCTAATGAATCGAAATTTGGAGAGGTTATCGTCTGAAGACAACGTCGAAGAGAGCAATGTCGAAACAGGTGACTGACACTCCGTTGTCATTGTCCACTCATATTATTGCTCTGTTTGTGGCATATGCATTACAAGTTACATACGATTACTGTTATTCAACGAAGAACGAGGCATCAACCTGTTACGTGCTTTGTAGGTCGAGTTTAGTAGTGTCCGTAGTTCGAGATTTTTAAAACTGTTTATATCATGTTGTTTGTTCCCACTGATAGTAACGCGTGTCAAATCTAGCAGTGCTTGGATCCAGCAGACATCCAACGAATACTTGCGGTCACTGTGGATGCAAAATATCCGTACGAAACTGCTTGTATTGCAGACAGCGCCAGAAGTGGCAATGTGACCTCGGTGACAGCCAACGCAATAAACCGGCTTCATCATCCATTCATTTTATCTGCATGAGCTGTACGTTTGAAAGCACCAAAACACCACTTTGCCCCTGGTTGGCCACGCGCGCACCACAAGAAATGAGTCGACACAGAAAACTTGTAACTGTAAATTCAGGATAATTTTTAACTCTCTATCGCTTTTTATTCCTTCCTCGGAGAGAAACATGAACGTGCTCCAACAGACTATCTGAAATGATGTTGGAGGCGCAGTCCTTGAATTAATGCGTCACCCTCGTTCTCCCAGGTTTTGCAACAAACAAATAGGTGGCTGATCTGTCAACTGCACATGTCGAGGGGGCGCGGAATAAATGAAAGAAAAATCTCCCGCGGATAAAGGAACTGTTCTACGGCATTGCTTCCCCACAGCCTTTTCTCAAACTGAACTACCCAAGTCAGTCCTGGCACCCTCTTCCCCCCGGACATCAAGCTGGCTGCGTGCCTGTTCAACCGAACAGTCGCTTACTCTTTTGACAACCTTACATGTCATGCCCAGCCCCGGGACAGTACTGGAAAAAGAGTGGCTTTGAAACCCGCCTACACCAACCTAAGAGTCGTGCCTCTCGATCGCTATTCACAAGAAAGACAGATTCGTGAGCAGCAGACTAAAACCAAAGCCAGGATGATGGCAGATCGAAAGCTACGGTTGCAAACGGAGGTCCCAGGTTCCGCTCCCGCAATGTCCACTCAGGTTCCGGTGTCTGTGATAGCAGATGATAGGGATGGCGGTTCTGTAGACAACAGTCCAACGATCGAACCACAGAACACGAGCACACGTGCTGAAGGTACTGAAATTGTTCAAAGTCCGCCTACTGTGTTACCCGCCCTGTAGTCTACCTTCACGTGAGATTCATCCCTCCGGGAATTCTGTAAAAGGGCAACCTGTTTGAGGCACACCCTGTTGATTTTGTGACGGTTTATTGCATTATTTTCGAGATTGTTGTACTGTATTTTATTAGTGTTGATAGATGGCCATTGTGTTTTGTTATTGCTCTTAAAAATAAATTGCATTAATCATCCTCATTCTTACGCCAGCTACTGCGACCGTTTCCCTTACTCTCATTCATTATGAGCCCTGTACACTTCTGAATGCCAAAAGTGGACATTCTTCTTCCGAATTTCCTTAAGAAGCCTACTACTCTCCTCATTTCTCGATGCACAAACAGTCGTTTTGCTCCGACCCAACCAATGATCAATTGTTGGAGTGGACTCAATTCCGTTTGAACGTCCCCCATTAATAGGTGCTGCCAAGCTGTCGATTTTGTTGTATGGGCACACTCTTTGTTCAATTTCTGAGAATTTTTCATATCCCAGGTGAGAGATTTAATTTTTATGCACCTTGTTTCGGTTGCCATCGTATTATATTAAGTTTTTACGAGCGCCTTCTCATTAACCGTTTCGAGGATAGATTATATTCCTTTTCGTTGGATATTGAGGGCATTTATTAGATCAACAGATTACGCATAACTCTGTGCGAACTTCATTCGCTGACAAACGGTTAACTGGTACTCGACTTTCCTAATATTCGGCCCGGATGCTTTGCTATCTAACGAGGACGGATAACAACGCTCTGCTGCCACGGTATTCCGGAAATCTGCGAGGGTGACGAATTCGGACATTGTGAAAATTGTCACCGGTCTTGACAATTACGGCGTTATCGAGGCTGATC
>JTDE01005794.1:31308-42931 GCA_014338405.1 Paragonimus skrjabini miyazakii
GAACCGTATCGAAACAATTTAAGCTGCGTACATACGCTATTTTGGAGTGTATGCTCGATATCGATGCATGGTGTAATATGCCGCATAATTGGGAAAGCTGAGTTTAAATAGCAGGAGCGTGAATTTGATAGATACGTCAGTCTCAAGCAAAAACGGTGGAACACAGTTCGACCAGACCAAAAATACTCCGTCAGGTACCCTAGATGAGATTAACCCCGACAGAAACCCTCTCAGAACTCGGTCCGGATAAATCACTGTGCGCTGGGCGGCAAATTAACAAAATGACGGACGAAAAACCGAAGGTGATCAACCGCAGCACCCCAGTTGTTCTAACCGCAGACAGTTATGTGGCCTGGCGCGGCAATCGGCGGTCAACGGACGGTGTACGGTCAAAGATCATTTTCACTGGAACACTTGGGTTACAGGTGGAGCGATTTTCTGTAAATCAGTTGGGGTACACGAGGGGGCCAAAACAACTGCAGAAAGGAGTGACGAGTCGGCGTCACATTCCTATAGCTATGCGTTTCATAAGGAACTGGTAACATCTTAAACAAGTTTTACACTACCAACACAGCTTGAATCAGTAAAGATAGCCTTATCAATGGAAAAAGCGTCAGTAGACTCAAAAAGCAAGCTAGTTGCTCGGGCTCAGATCCCTGCCTTGTCCCTCCAGGCTGGTATAAAGTGGACATATCTGGATTTAAAGGAGCAGGTGTGACTGCGGCATATGCGAATGCATGTAGTTTTGGGAACAAGTTTGGTGAGTTAGAGACTAGTGCACCTGAATATCCTGTCATAGAAGCCACTGAGACCAAACTTAGGCCAGAAATAGAAGTCACGAGCTTATGTCTGCCGGAGTACTACTGCTATCGCGCAGACAGACAAGACGTCAGTATTAGGCAGGGCGCGCTTGTTCTGGTAACTGGACATCGTGAATAAAGTAGCGACGGTGAACTGGTCTTACAAAGTGTGTAGGTAATTAACTATTTTGTTAGAATATTAGGGATGCCCTTACTCTTTGCGTGCATATATAACAGTTCCTCTGATACAAAGCCATGGAACACACAACTAGCTTCATTCCTTGTGAAGTAGACTACCAGTGTCCTTAAACTCATTTTGACGAGCGACTTCAATGTGCTGAAAGTTGATTGGATTGATAGGAGTGTACCAGAGGATCGGTTGGATAAGCCGTACTTAGGCTAATTTACTCCCAAACACTTGTGTAAATTGTCGATCAACTCGCGCCGGTGGTGGCCACCTACTTTTGGTACCACCTTGACAAGTGTTGCTTGGTGGCGTTCCTGAAACGAGTATGAAGCCTTCTGGGACAGCAGAGAGCGAGGCTTTGTTTTACTCCCTTCTTCATTCCAGTGTTAGCACGCTGCCTACTTGCGTGTGACACTGAGTCCATATCGCTACCCTAGCTGTCGGGCTTAGTTTCATATCCTTTTTCTGTGTGTCATCTTCCAGCTCAAGCTCACCTCACAAAATATCGTTTGGTTTATTTGGCTTTACCTGTTCTTCTTCAATATTTTTTCGGGTAAGTCGTGTTTTGACGGTAGTGAATCTGAAAGTGGCTTGGGGTGATAGTATTCCTGACAGTGAAACCGTATTCACTTGATTAACATGTTGTGCAAACCAGCGGCTTTGCAGGCATACGTCATGCAGTTAGTAGGATTCTCATAATTAAACTGGAGTGAAGCAAATTTCTCCTCCAGCTGTTGCAGTACGATTGCAACGCACAACTGTAGGAAGCTGGACATAACTGGCACTCACCACAAATCCTGTGAACTGATCTTGGCAATGGTCTGTAAACCAATCCATTATTATTACTTGTTTGCTCATATTATTCTTCTGCGGTCTGTTTCAAAGTTAATTCCGGATTTCCAATCACTGACCAATTCTCATCTGCCTGTAACCTTGGAGATATTGGTATCCAACACCCTAGCCTGTCTTCCTTTTTTCCCTTACCTCTGCCGGAATTCACTTAGTGTTGACTTCCTCACCTGCGTGCATCGTTAGGTTAATATCCCCCCGCTATACCTTTGTCTACAGATGGTGCGCAACAGAACTATCTGTCACCTATTCTAATGGGTAACGCAAACAGTCCACCTATATATACTTGTGAAGCCCACATGAAGGCGGTCGGCCAGCGCTGTAATGCACTGATTTGCGACTTCTATGAATCCTGCACACATTGTACGTTTGATAGAGAAGTCCCCTTAAAGTTCTATTAACGACTGTGAAGTGCACGAACACTCGCTGTCCCCTACGGTTGCACCATCCGCCGAGCTGCCGCTGTTAAGCTAGAAACCTCCCTTCGAGACCTACCCACCAAGCATGTTCGGCGATCGACTATCACACATGAAACGTTGTGCACTGTTGAGTGTTGTCCGTCACAGCCGCAAACTAATTCTGCTACTTCCACCAGCTAATTTCACCGAACCGGTAGACTTCCAAGACCTTCAACAGAAACCCATGAGGAAGGTAGATAATATTATATTGCTGGTAACAGTAGACTCAAGTACGGTTCCTATCTCTTCCAAACACACTCATTTACCGCAGCCTGTTCCCGTAACTAGCAGGACGCAGAACATTAATGTTCTTTGGCAGGATGCCCTCCCCCTAATCGCTCAGCATAAACGCCTGCCGTATCACGCACCACGGAATAAACAACAGTCACTTCTGCTCAGAGAACAAAGTGATCCCACTTATCGACCGAATGCTTGCAAAGCTTTCTAGATAAGCGGCAAACCCGCGTTTCGTATAGTGAATAAAATCAATCCGGACGGACGATCCCGCTCCATACGCATTACTTCCGATGATATTCAGGAAGTTAGAGATGTTCTTTTGACATCGTCAGATCGTCAGCCACATCTTGAAGTACGTGCAAGAACCGAGCTTGACTCCCCGTGGGTCAGTAGAAGGGCTTGAAGATTAGCCAAAGACAACTTCGAATTGCCCCAGTTCGACCGTGCTTTTAGCTTGATACTCGGCTACATTATCAAGCGACCTAGTGCTGACAACCTCGTGCGCTTAGGCAAGAAATCAGCCACTGGAAATTTTTGCGTAGTGGGCTTTCTTTCAACGTGAAATATTGTATACTCTGGTGTATCAAGCGACTACCGAGACCTGTTCATCTGACCTCTATCCAACTACCCAAACTAATGAGTCATTTTGTTGATCAGGGAGACGCTATCTGGCATGAGAAACAGGGAAAGACACCTCGACAGACGACATTAAAATACATCAAGGTTGTTCTAGACCGCAACGTCTTGAGGTCAAATAAGCTTATCTATTTAACCTACCCAAGCCCCTGTCAGCAGACGGTTTCTCAATCAGCTCCCGTTAAATCAATCGTCGGTCTCGAAAAACAGACGCCGGACCCACAGGGGTCGGGCTAACCCCAGCAACATCTGTATCTCAACCGTCACCCTGCCAACATACACAGACTGACACTGATTCATGTAACTCTAGTTGGTGTTGCATGTACGCTAGTGCACTATCACTGAGAAACAAGCTGTCAGAGCTAAGGAAACCCGCTCAATCAGAGAAACCCACAACCATTGGCATTACTGAAACTTGGCTAACCCCTTGATTATCCAGTCAAGAAGTCGGAATCCCGGGCTATTTGCTCTCGCGCACTGAAAAAGTTGGCGGATCAAGGGTGGCGATATGCATACTGGATGATGTCAGAGCCATGGCGATGCTGGCGCTGGCTGAGTCTCGCCGAATAAACGTGGTTACTCGCTGCTTAGTTTGCTCGACCACTGGCACAATGTACAAACCACCCTCGGTGTTATTAAAAAGGTCCTAAGCATTATATACAGTCATTCGCCGCGTGGTTGCGTACAAAGACAGTCAACTCTCGACGGACGGGTATTTCAACCTTTCGAACGTTGACACCTTCAGCGGGGTGAGCTCTGGCGTAGGGGCTGAAGAGTTTTACAATCCTTCGTTGGAGTTCGGCCCAGTGGAACATGTGCAGCAATGTACTCGTTAACCAGAGGAGTATGACCAATCTCACCCTGAATTACTTCTCACTAATGAGCTCTGCGTGGTGGAGGCTTATGAGATCAGCGCTTCTTTGAGTGCGAGCGATCACGCAGTAACCTGTTCCAGGCCTATATGCGACGTCGTGATTAATCGGCCTTCCAAACCGAATTGTCAAATCGTCCGCCCAGCCGAATTCCAGTAAATCCGGAACTGCTTCACGGAAACGTTATGGCGAGGTTAGCTGTATCACTAACGGATTAGACGACGTGAAGATGGAAGCCGCACCATTCTTCCACTTCAGATAAATAAAAGCAACTGTCAAGTCTAACCATAAACAAAATGTTTTATACAACACAAGGAAGCGCCACGGAACGACTTTCTATTATCTGGTACCAGTGTCGTACAAACTGTTCACCAAAATGCTTGAAGTTGGTGTACATCAGCCTTAAGAGCAGACCGTTGCGATAGTTGGCTCGATCTTTGTGAACCAGTGTACACTGTCCAAAGCGATTCTACCGATACATTGCGTTCGTTACGGTGTCTCAATCAACTGAGCCATCAATTATCGCATCCGTCTAGCTTGTCAGCCCGTAATCGGTAGGCTGCCGAGATACTCCGCTCTCACTACGTAGTCGTTTTCGGTGGCCTACAGAGCGAGGGACGACCAGAGGGCTCGAAGCATTCCACGGAGATCGAAGTGCCCCTGATTTTTCGGAGGCTAACGTTGGAGAATATTTCCTTAAGCTGAGCCCTGAGAAATCACCGGGCCTCAACAGCCTACCGCCCATCCCATGTAAAGATTGCGCTGCGGCGTAAGTTGCTGCGTTACATGCACTGCTCCAACACTAACATATCGCAGTATCTAAGTGTTATGCCATACAACACTGACAGTTCAGTAAACAATCTCCAGGAGTTCGGTACGAAAAAGCTATCTCGGCTGGCTATTTGTGGAATGTGTAACGTTTTGCACACTATTTTCTATTTCACAATTCTGATTACTATGCACACTTTTCACTTTCCTCAACTTCACGTATACAGCCAACGTTTGATCCAACTTAATCGAACTAATCGATAATCAGTTAATACAACTCGCTTCTCGGTTCGCCAGCCTTGCGTTCTCTCTGCGTTCGGGTCGCTCGTGCACGGAATTTTAGAGAGTTAGAAGCTGACGGAATCAAGCGACTATTGCGGCGAAGTTCCTTATTTATCTGTCATTCGGAATTACCTCAGTTGTGACTTTCAAGATTAATTAGGAACGGCACCACGGATTGTATCTATTGGACACTACATTTGGTGTAGTGGGATTCTAAATCAAAGCAATTTATCGAACTATTGTGAGTCAATCGTTGCCATTTTTATCACCTTTTTGATCTTGTGTTCATACCTGAATTTTGTATAGTGTTTAGATCCACTACAAATGCAATTCTGTGGACTAAAGAGACAATGGTTATCAAAACGCAATTCAAAATGCGAGGAAGTTATTCGTGCCACACAAACTGTAAACTTTCTCATTTTGGTTTCTCTTCTCGTCTAGAATTTGTCGTCTTTGTGCCGATTGTTCACACTCGTTTGCAAGGCAATTACTCACAGGTAACCCAGAGGAACTGAAGATATTCCACATTTCGCAAAATGAATATATCCCAACCACAGAAGCTGCTTACTGCACATTTCCCATGACTTTCAGCGACGCCCCACAACGTCCACTCGAATACGGACTGGACGCTTATGTAATATAACGGGAGGTTCTTTGCAGGATTGCACCTGTTCTTTATGATAGTGTCTTCAAGTTTGAAACTGAACCAGACGCTCCAAATTCCTCCATTAATTCTACGAGGTTTTTTTAGGAGTAAGTGCCTGGTTCGTTTTTGTTTCGTATACACGCCCGGATACTACTACTTCTGGCGGAACCCTTCTACAGGCTGGTGACCTGAAAGTCGGAGTTGACAGTGGTTTCGAATCACCGTAGATTGATCTTGAAGCGACTAGATGCTAGTCAAGCGATTGCAGTTCCCAGCTTGTCACCGCAGGGACTGACAATTCGTCCGCAGGCCACAATGCGTTCAGCGGAGTATGCAGCATTAAGTTAGATCAGAAGGTAGGTTTGTGTATTCCAATGTTGTCTTCAGCTTTTCATTGCACGCTAACCGCTATAACGGGGTTCGGCGTTCTTAGGATGTACAAACGTACATTCCACCGTGTAGACAAGAAGCAATCCAAACAATGTACGGGGTTCACAAAAGGCCAATACTAAAGTGTATCAACCAAGTCTTGTATACCAGGTTAAGGAAAGACTTGCCACTGCTAGGCGTGGTTAGTTATGACTACCAAGCTAACCACTATCACGTGGCATTTGACTTAGGTTGCCACCTGAAATTCCTGATTTCCGCGCTCTCGAGTTTCTACGACATCGCGGCAAACAAATGCACAATTGTGACCAGTCTAACAGTAATTGACTTTGGTGGTTGATAGCGGTAAAAGCGGTCGGGCCAGAAAGTGCATTAACTATACTCTCAGCCTCTCAGAAGGCAGTAACCGTTTTAATATTGGGTTGTAAATTATTGCATCGATGTTGACTCTGAAGTCGTCGGTGGAAGAACAAGAAACCATCAAAAACTTGTCGGATAGCCATATACGGAAAGAATTGTTGAATCCAAAACTTACAACCATGAATATCGCACTACCAATAATGAGCGAAGCAGGCGCCTCAACAGGCTATTATTGAATATGGAAGTCCTCAGTTAAACAAAAACGAGTGACATCGGAGAAATGCACCAAAATCATCTGAGCGTCCTCGGTCGAATTGACAAATTCGAACTTGAACGAAGAGTAAAGTGATCCAGCACTAACCATCAGAGAGGACGTATAGCTTGAGCGTCAACCGCGAGCTGTCTGTCAAGTTTGAAGCTCCCACGGGTGTTCCACAGGACTCCGAAGTGAGCTATTTGTTGTTCTTGTTATTTGTGGATGGCTCTCCAGCCACTATTCAACCACCCCCACCCATGCATGCAAATATTATTGGGGTGGGTGTTGAAGCGTCTAACACATTCTTCTGAAGACCGCCTTTCTGAAACGAAGTCTTTGCACAGTGTATCGGCGGTCGACAACCAATAGTCTCCCGTTCAACAATAGTACGTCTGCGCGTGGGTGGCAAAACCAACTGAACTGATAGGCAAACGCTTGAAGTCGTCCATCAGGAAAAGAATCTTGGGACTTTACTTTCGGAAAACCCCTGTCCTAGCGCTAAAACGCTGGCACTGGCAAAGAAAGCTAACGGCATGTTGACTACACTTAGTAGGCTAGTAGAAAATTTTCTAGCAGATTATTTTGCGTTCATTTTTGATACTGTAGTAAGGTTTCTGTTGGAGGCAAATGTGCAGGCATGCGCTCCCTAACTGGAAAAAGATACGGCCGTCTTTGAATATAAGCTAACGGCGTATAATAAAAGGGGGTGAAAAGTTTTTACTCGCACTCCTATAGAGGTTGATTGGAACTCTTTAACCCCATTTCCACCGACTTACAGACGGCTGGTGATAGACATTATCCTCGCCCTTGAAGTAGTGACCACGAAGGCGCATCTCGAAGAGAACCTCCTTAGTGTGACGAAGACCACCAACCCAAGAGGCTACAAGTTCGAACTAGGCACAGCACGTGGTCGCCTACTGCGCAGAAAACGCAGTTTGCCGACTTGAAATACTCATTCAGCGGGTGACTTAGGATCTACCACTGTCGAGACTTGTGGAGCGTCATGAAGACTGACTCCCAACAACATGGCTACCGCAGACAGTGCACTACTTTTGAGACGCTCCACTCTCGACGCGTGTATGTGTATGTAAATTATTATCACTGTGTGTGCGTCGTTCACCTGGTTGTTCTTGCAAACGTGCCTTTCACTCGACCCAGCTTCATCAAGTCAGTTTATTTTGCACTGCCACAATTGACGGTCATACATATTCACGGTAATGTACTTTATTATTGTTGACACGTATTTCAGTGATTGTTATAGTAACTCTCTCCTCCAAACGCCATCGAAGGAAGACGTAAACCACGACCACACCACCACACTACACAGCAAATTGATGCCTCCCGTTCACGGTACTCGAATGCTGATTGCAACATTCAACTTGCACCCACGTAAACATCCATCCCTTCAGCAGATCATACGATTAAATAGGACGAGCGGTAGCCCAGCTCCTGCTCAGAATAATTTTTACTGTCTCAGCGATTCAGACACGCTTTTCAAGATGGCGACCCGAGTAACCCGGGTTCAGTCGTTTGTCCGTTTCAAAATACAGCGGTTTAGTTTTGCAAGTGGAAGAGACCATACATTGTGCCCGAGTTTATTGTCGAATCTTCCCGTAGCAGACGTGAAGTCAACGACAACCGGTCTGGACGCAGAGTAGTACAACTCAACCGGTTGAAGCCGGATACCGCTGGACGAGTCGGGCGAATTAATGGAGATGATTTGGAAATAGCTGAAGTTTGCACTGTACCGCCAGAGAAATGACAGTCAGAAGCACTGCGCCAAGTACTTCCGACGGGAGGGAGTAGTATAACCGCACGTAGTGTGCCGCCATTTTGTTTGACCACATGTGCTCTGTTCCGCTTTCTTTCTGCCCCCTGGCACGCGGGCTGGTCGCGTCCGTGCACCGGGCTGAGGAAATTGACCAACCGTAACCCGAGGTCAGTGGCCAATGAACATGAGGCTACCTCCGATTGGTGGTTTACTTCCGGACCGTGGAGCCCCCTATATGTGAACTGAAGTTCCTTCGGCATCTGTTTTGTGCCAAGACACGTTAGTCGTTGACTTTTGGTTTTACTCTTTTGTGGGGTTAACCTTATTATATTTCGTTTGTGAACGTTGGGCACTGTGTGTACTGTCGTCTATAATCGACTCACTGGAATATCACAGCCTTAAAAATAGCCCTGAAGACGGAATGTTCAGATTAGTCTATTAGGCATATCAGACGCTCATGTTCCGTGTAACCGTCACACACGTAAAAGAACTTTGTGCGACGTGGGGGTACTGGAGGATAGTATTCTTTCGAAGTAAACGTTGCAACGATAGTTCTGTGAAACGAGACAACAAAATCAAGCATAATCCAAAGGCCCAGCAAAACATGCGCGCGACTTATACAACTAAAAAACAAAATGAGGCCATCAACACTGCGGTATGGTGCGTTACAATGCACCCTCTTCAAATGAACATTGTCCTCAGTGTTCCTAGGTCTACGTAAACCGGCCAGTGTTAGTGGTTTCACAGAACACAGGGTGCGTGCGCAAATATTGCTTTGTATGTGTTGTGTACGTCTACCGCGTGTGGGACTGAGACATGCGAACACAGGAAATCCCAATCAAACCAATTTGTATTAACCAGAGGTTAGAAACTGTTTGAATGTACGTTGGTCCCGTCGAGGTAAGCTGACGAAAACCATTCTGGCGGGGTCACGAACATGTAACAAGCAAGCCACACGTTCTGGCTTTGTATAACCGTTACACTCTTAAACCAACTTTGAGTATTTTCTTTGAGAATTTTCCTTTCAAGTACATTCGTCGCCAGAAAATAACTAAGCCATCCGCGCCTTCTTTGCCGCTGCCCGATGGGAAAACCCCCTCCAACTCTCAGGTGGTCGTTGAGTTGTTCAGAGAATACTATTCAGCAGTCTACAATGTGGTTTCGGTAAGCCGGCATCCAATTCTCCCGGGAAGAAATTTCCAATGCCAACGCCTAGCAGCTGAATAATCTGTGATTGACGTTCAAGAGCTCTTGTTTAAGATCAATCCTTATATTGCGATGGGACCAGACGGGATCCATCCTCGGACCTTGAAAGAAACGGCTCTTGGTTTGGCATTACCCCTCCATTGTCTGTTTAAGTAGACATTTCGAACTAACGCTCTTCCGGAGACGTAGGAGGAGCCATTGTCACACCCTTATTTAAGGCAGACGGTCGTTGCTCCCCCGCTAGTTATCGGCCGATCGGTCTCACCTGCTTCCCATGCAAGGTAGCGGAGCGCCTGTTAATGCGCGCCATTCATAAACATTTCTTTTCAGTCAACCTCTTCGCCTCTATGCAGCATGGCTTTCTTCCCGAACAGTCGTGCATAACCAACGTTCATGGATAGCCTGACAGACGCCGAAGACAACGGCTGCATCTCGGATGTCATCTTCCTCGACTTGGCCGAAGCCTTTGATCGTGTCCCATACGGTATTCATGTGCATAAATAAGAAGCTCATAGGATCAACGGAGAGGCTCTTCGCTGGATAAAATCCTTTCTCGATAACAGGACTTTGAGTGCGAAAACCGGATCGGACAACGCTTCTCCTATTTCGATCTCCGCTGGAGTTCCTCAAGGATCCGTACTCGGTCCGTTGTTGTTTCTGATATACATAAATGACCATCCTGGCCTTATTTCTAGCAATACCGTCCTTTATGTTGATGATTTAAAAGTCTGGTATGCTTTTGATCCCAGCGCATTGTAGATTAACCTCGGCCGTGTTAAGGGCTTGTCGGAAGACTGGAGTCTCCCTCTAAACGACAGTTGGTGTGCACATATGTCTCTTGGAGGAGACTTGGGGAACCCATTCATGATACATGATGCACAAAGCAACGAATAGTGTGAAGAGTGACTTTAAAAAGATTCGGCTTTCGACTAGTTTATCCTTTTCTTATCATCACCAGATTGCCGCCTAAAAGGGATTTGGGACTCATGGGATGATAAAAGAGCCCTTACTCTCATAGACAGGTGTGCATTTCAATCACTCTACGAGATATATATAAGACCATTGCTTGAGTATGCTAATCAATTCATATACAATGGCCCGAAGAAGGACATACTCGCCATCGATCGTGTCCAGTCAGTATGCACCAAAATGGCCACTGGCTTGCGGCACTTCACCAGTACTTTAACACGGTAGTTGATAACAGTCGAAGGGGTCACAACAAGAAACTCTTTAAGCTTCGACCGTTAACCTTTCTTAGGCAACAGTTCCTCTCCTACAGAGTTATCAAACACTGGAAAGACCTCCCATTGGAGGCTGTTAGCTGTTCTTTTAAAAACCGCTACAAAGTGTTATTGGATTCGGACTTACCCAAGAAGTTCTTAGATTTGTATTTTACTCAGTTTTGCTATATCAATAATTTACTTTGTTCTCTGTATTCTCTGTGACCCCAAAGAGCGGTGCTACACCCTGTTTTCAATGACCTCTTTTAGATCAGCAGAAAACCGCTGGGCAATTGTGTAGTTCGCCGGTATGGTGTTTCAAGGCCGAAACGAGTTGGAAACGGCCATTTAGGCGCGAAAAGATATTTTTCAAATCTTTCATTAAATATTAACATGCATCTTACGGGACAAATATATAGATTTCTTCGAGTATACTAGTGGTGTTGCAATGGAAAAAATCAGGCGTACCTAAAAATCGTCTATATTCGCACTTTTGTTGAAAAAAATGTGTCGCCATTTTTTTCGATAAAAGCATAATGTAGGCTTTCCTAATCGATTTTACGTTCTGAAACTGCTTCCATTGAAATGTTCGTGGTGGAATACATCCCCCCAGCGGGCAGAAACGCCCAATTTCGCACGGTTTTGGAGATATAATAGAATTTGTAATTTTCGACCACGTTGTGTTCAC
>JTDE01005795.1:0-15315 GCA_014338405.1 Paragonimus skrjabini miyazakii
AATAGGATCTCGCCTCTGAAACGTAATACGACTGCTAGCCCAGATGATCTCGTACCGGCACTTTTCAAAGAAAGTGAATAGACGTTAGTAGAAGCCTTGACTCAGTTGTTTCAACGGTCACTCGATAATAGTTCCCATATTCGGAAAGAGGTCCGAAGTTCTTGGGAAAACCATGAGGGATTTAGTTTGACTCCATCATTACCAGGGTTCTGACATCCATTATACTTTGTCGACTCTTTGCAGTTCGGGAGGTAGACGTTGGGAGTGAATAGGCAAGGTTTCGCCCTGGGCGGGGATGTATAAATCACGTTTTACCCTTCGTCAAATTCTGGAGCAGCATCATGTGTACCGCCGGCCAACAATTGCCGTATTTCTAGACTATAAGGGTGCGTTCGATTCGGTGGATTAATCTACATTTTAAGTCACTTAAACGCAGAAGTGTACCCAGCACATAGGTGAACATACTGTCGGTGCGTTATTCTCATAGTTCAGCTTAGGTTAGGGGTTACGATGAACTGTCTAACAATTTCAGCAGCAGGAACGGCATACGTCAAAGCCGTCAACTTTCAAGATTTTCGTTTGACTTTGTGATAGACGGAATAATAGACGATTGTCTTCGACACTCACAGTATACCGGCGTTGACCTGCTACCTGGTGAAAGGCTGACTGACCTTGATTATGTTGACGATAAGTTGTTGCTGTTTGACAAAGTTTGTGAAGCAGAAACAATCCTAGATGTTATTTCGCACTTAGAAAGCTTAGAAAGCCATCAGTAATCAATCATGTTTTCAATTAACCGTTCATTTATTTTAATTCTAAATGTTGGATTTTCCCGAGTGACAAGACTGTACGAAATGAATTAAACTCACGAAATTCGTGGCTTCTGTGGCAGTTAAACTGATAAGGGGAATAAAATGCTTCACATTTCAAATTACCAACACTGTAGTCAACATACTTGACTAGGGCCTCTTCCCGTTCCATTATAGCCTCGCAAGTAACAGCCTCTTTCAACTGCATGACTAAGCCAGCACGAATTGATTCAACTATAGCGGGGGTGCCACCTTCTTCGCGTTCTTCCACATCCTGCATGGAAGAGATAACATATTGTGATTGCACTGAGGGATATAAAGCAATCACATGTGCATTATTATGTATGCATCCCAAACATACAGCACACAACAAACCAAAAAAACGTAAAAGGTTGAAATAGGTGTTTGACAAGTAACGTTGTTCAGAGAAGCAGATTAATGGCACCAGCGTTGGCGAATAAGATTTATGATGAGGTTAAATGATACAGCCAAGCGAATGTGTTCGCCATAGATCAGACTCCCAATCATGAAGCCAAACGTTTACTGCTGAAGTGAGCTCGAATGTTCCGAACCGGTATTACGCAGCGGTCACTAGATGTTTCACTTCTAACACATTTCAGTAGACCAAAGAGTAAAACGTGGCAAGCTAAGTAGACATTCATAAGTTTCCGCACCATCGAGGTCAGCGAAGCAAAACAACGGTGTTCCGTGGTATGTACATTGTGTCCGTCTCGACAACGGGCCAATGAAAGTTATCACTGATGAAATGGTTTTTCAAAATACATCATTGAAGCGTGACACTTTAGTCACCAAATACACATGCCATATAAACACCCGTCATATGGATTGCTTCATGTAATTATTATCAATGCAGTTGCATAACACACCAAGTAATTCTTGCAAGCACTGATAACGTGTTGGCATAACAGGCAAACATCTACAAAAGTTTACTTATGTGGTTGATCATCTCAACAGGTACTCCACTTGAACCAACATTATCCCCACGCTATAGGAACTTACTGTTAAAAAACAGATGACAATCAATTAAAACAGTGACCATGATCATGCGTCTAGTGAGGATTGAAGATGCGATGTGGCCACGGCCAGGATGAATCCCAACCTCCTAGTAGATATATGGTTTGCACCGACTTTACTCCCCACGGTATATTCTCAGTAGGAGCTTTCTAGGATCAAACCAATGTCTAATCGTTAGCGCTTAAAATATGCCAGCTCTTCTTGAACATGAGAACTACGGCAGCTGAACCAGTCATTTGCAGCAAAGTGCTTAACCACGAAGTAACCATGGCTACATCCGCGTCCAGTAAAACGGCCCGAAGAAAATGATCTAAACTGTAGACTTGAAATGTAAAATACCAGTGTAGTGCTACCGATAATGACAGGATGCGTAGAGTTTTAATGGTTTGAATTCACACAAAAGTTCGGTTTTTGCCGGTATAGAAAAATCCGCAAACCAGAAAACAGGTGACGAAGCTGGTATGAAGTTAATGTGCCCGAATCCGTTGCGAAAACCTTCATCACACAGCGTGAACTGCGTCAATAACACCCAGCTTTGTATGATCTGTGGTTCGTATGAAGTGGAAACGTTCGTAGACGTTCTCACTTGCACCAGTTCAGTCCACCTTGATGGACAGCTTCTCCACTTCATCGACTATATTGACTATGCAGAAAACAACTACAACGTAGTATATCTGCCGCTGAAACCAAGTAGTGGCCACTTGTTCTGATCCTCCTCTCCAGAAAATATGTGAATCGTGAAACACTGGCCCAAACGACACACGGGACTCACGACTACCTAAATGTACCCGTGTCAAGTCCACATAGTGACTATCACTTACTTCACGCCAGTGAGTTGAGAGCATAACAGAGTGCATTGCGATAAGCACAAGGGTAGGTGTTTCAGAATATCACATGATCATCCAATGTTTGGATAAGTGAACGTTTACTCGTCATTGCAGAAGACCCAACTTAAAAACCCATCGATGGTTAGGTGGTGATATCACGCGAGGCGTGTAAATTAATGCAATTATTCCGATTATACTATATATTTTTCGACGCCGGAGGTGTTTCACTTCGAAAAACATTGTATAAGTTATCAAAGAATTGTAACAAAGTCACTATCCACACTCACTATTTGTGACATGACTACCTAAGTAGACAAAACGAACAAACAACCTACAAAACTCCAGTGATCAGTCGGTTACTGACGGTAACGCATATTTCACCTCAGTCATCAGAAACATTCCAGAAGGTTGGACAAAACGAGGAATATGTACCAATTGCACCTCTAAAAAACAGCCCAAAATAATATCGAGTAAGTAAATAGCAAACAAGATGGGACGGATCGTAACCTACTGGGTATGGTGAAATACGAGGAAGAGTTGCACACGTGATTGTTATGAGTCATGCAACGTCAAACGGTTCAAGCTTGGTAGGATTTGAAGTGGTTTGAGGACGATTTGCCAAGGTGATTGCCTCTGACACAACCGCAGTGTTAATGTAGTGAAAACATCTCCCGGCATTACTAATAGTCGCGCAGTCGCCAATATAAGATGGGCTTGGTGCATTTTGTGAAGTAGCTCAACAGTTTCGTTTCGTTAACTGATAGTCAATAGTTGTGTGATAAGGCGATTCGACAGGAACTCATGAGGAAGTCGGAAATTCATTCAGCTTCCTTATGGGTTCGTGAGCGAACAAATAGAATACGAATACCACCTTGTTATTAGCACAACCCCGACTGATCAGTTCTCTTCCAACTAGAAGGTAAGCATCCAGATTATGTGCACAACAAAAATAGTGGAATGAACAACTCTGATGAGCGCAAACTACAAAAATACCGGCATTATTAAGTAAGATCTCGCCGAAAGCTGCCTAATGAGATTCCTAAATTACCAACAAGAATATAACTGCCTGTTAAACGACTCACTTTAAGGTAGACCTGTGCATCTCGACGCACAAAAAACACAGTGCCACCTCCGCAACCGCTGGGCTGAGATTCACCGGCACTGAAAAGCGACCGTTTCGCAATAAGCACACCAGGTGTTTGAGGACCTCCGATAAACTTGTGCATTGAAAAATAGACAGCATCTTTGTAAACCAGATCACGATTCGGGCTGCCAAAGTGAGGCATGATAAGAAAATGGATAAAGTAGGCAATTAACCTTACCTGGCCTGCTACTATGATGTATACTGCCATTATGAACGCTTGATATTAACATCTACTCCACATGAAATTAGCCATACACATTTTTTACGGTTATATATTGAAACAACGTTTCCTATCACAAAGCAAGGCAGCCATTCTTCACCAAATTCTGAATTTTACTAGCTAGCTGATTTAGCTGTAAAATATATACACGGGAATATAATAAACCAAATACATCAGGCCGCTGGTAATATATCTTTCTACTCGTCCGTAGACGCCACAACTACCGCTTGTGAAAATAACAGAATATCTTTGACGTTTTTAGAATGGGTCCAGTGTGAAGTGAACCAAAACTAGTAAGCTGAAACCTCACATGCCCTGTTCCTAAACTGTGGTATACTACTACCAGGAGTACCGGTACAGTACGTAAACAAATAATTGAATGTGATATACTAGAAGCATTGTGCCAACAACTCCAACCAAAGGGGTTTCGAACAAAAAACCGCTAGAATAAAGTAAATTGACTTTGAGCAACTATAAACGAAGTTGATTATGTTATACATAAAGTCTTGTAGTTATAGTCCACGCAACCTGATGGCTCGATTTGTAATAACATTATCGACTACATCACACCGTTGACTGATCTTGCCATTCCACAACCAACAAAGCAACCGTCACATATTTCAACGTTTCTAGACAAGGGGCTTCCAGTCTGGGAGACATCTGCGATCTAAGGTGGCCAATGTACCGTTTAGACAGATATCACGAAATGCACAGCAAAGCTAAATAAACGTTAGTTATCGCGCGATGGGAGCTTGCTCAAAATTAGATTCAACCTGAAATCGTAAAGGATGAAACTGATAAGCCTCAACTAATAAGTTTGCAAATGTCAGGAGTGAAGCGGCACACCATCCCAGTTCACAAAACTCACCTTAAATAGTGTGCAAACGTAAACCCAAAATGTTGAACGAAAAATTTATAGTAATGAAACCCAAAAAGATACACAATTGAAGGGATTTATTGTAAAGTTGACCTTACCCCGTGACGATCGGATTCATGTCAATTTTCACATAAGGAGCGGCAGTTGCGTAATCCCAGAAAGCAAGACCACCGTAGCGATGTGTCAGGCTAGAGAACGCGTTCACGTCCACCAATATACCAGTAACGTTGGAAGCGGCTGCCATGCAAACAATAAGCTTGCAGCCTAATTCTTGCGCGCTGATGCTTTCCACCTGGAATTGAAAACAAATACAACACGAACACAGCCTCAATCTCAATTATATATACATATAATACAACACAGAGCATATGAAAATAAGGTATGACCTGGTGCTGGTTTGAGGAAATTCAAATACTCTTTTTTGAAGAAGCTTCAAACAACAAGAACGTTAAGAACCATAGACAGAAGGAATCGACAAATTACGGGCGATCTCAATGGACGGTGATCACTGAATACTACGATCAAAGAGGAATAGCAGCGACTAACGTATATGAACTACTGACATTCATGATAGATAATAAGCACATAACCCGCTAACCGCGGAGACGTCGTGGGTTGTGCATTTAACAGATGTACCTCTATATGACCTTTTATACAAAAGAGGGGCTAGAAGAGGGTAGGCAGACAAGTGATTGGAGAATTACATAACGAAGTATGGGCAAACGGTTCTCATTTTTACTAAGAAAACTAAAAGGTAGATTGCATATTTGGAGCGAAATAATTTAATGATGGTTCACGCATGAATTCCAACGGAAAGAGGGTGGCGTATGTGTGAGCAACAGTGTGAACGACGTAAGTGAAGGTCACGTTTACATAGTCACCTTTGGTTTCGCCGCTTCCATCGTATGAGTATAAGCAATGCTGGTTGGCCGTTTGTTCAAGTCAACCCCTCATAACAATTGTGCGTTTGAAAACGTCGTGACAAAATTCTTCTCCGATTTAGGCTTCCCAACTGGAGATTGTGGATGAAACACAAGAACTGGATTATAAAAACGTGTCACGAAATCCTCAAAGAATCGGAAGATAAGAAAGTGCGTGGAGAGCAATACAGAAGAGTGTTAATGGAACGGTAGCTGACGCCGACCAGCGAATGATCAAGCCAGTGTCTTTTAGGCAACTAAGTGACAATGTGCAGTTGGTTATTGGAATGTGATCCACAGGAACTTTTCGCGATGTATGGTGAATCATACATAAGGAAATGGCCACATCCAGCATTAGAATACATGCCACAACCGCAAACACAAACATTTATCATAACCGGTTTTTAACACTAGCTGAGAGCGGCTGTGGAATAATGGCTAGTCGATTCCCGAGATAGAAAGACTGGCTCGCTATGTTTCCCAAGTGATCGAATCACCATGCACAAACCGGCTAAAATATAAGCAGCCTTGTCCACCGAACACGTGTGGTAAGTTTTTCTTGTTACACTGTCAGACGAGAAATCAGAGACAGACAAATTTCCCCTTATGAAATGTGAATGTGCAAACAACGTTAGTTTCAACCGACCTGATGTCAAACATCACCACACATAAAGTCCCAGCGAAAACTATTGATAAACCGGAGTTTAAGGCATAAATAAAGAGACAAGATCTCCAAGCTGTTCTCCAATAGCACGATGCAACCAACCACAAGTTAACAGTGTCGAAAACATTTCCATGGAATTCTTTATATTGTGTACTACACCCTAATGATAGTTACCAGATGTCAGCATAAACCACTTCTTCAAAAGCTATTGCAGACAGATACTCCTACAACGATTAACTGAATTTGATGGCCCACAGTTGTAAACATTTATAATACCAATCATCATAACAACAGCCTGGAGCCTGACTAGAAGGTACTGTGGCTCGGGCCACCGCTGACCTTAACAGTAACGTGGAATATTCCAGAAGAAAACGTTACTAAAGGGGTTAAAAAGTAAACTCAAACAAACCGGGTAGGACGACTGGAAATGGTATGAATACAGGTACATCATTAACTGGGGCATACTGTCATATCGAATAAAGTCTCCTGCCAACGATCTGACTGATCACAACAATCCAAGCCAGGCGAGTGACATCTATCCACTTTATTCAATGAAATAGTTAGGGCCTTCCTAGTTCGTTTTCACGTTGTTGCTTGGCTACCAAGCGGTTTTACCCAACTGTCGATGGTCTCAATATACAGTGCTCGGTAAGGTAAACGTTCAACTGGAATGCGGAGAACGTGATCCAGTTATCGTAGGCTATGTACCGGGCCTGAGCAACGTGTGTTTAACGACAACATTGGAATCACAAAGATCTTTGTTCTTTTTAGTGGGAGGAAATTTTTCCAAATAAGACTTCAATGGAGATTCACAGACTGTTGAAATTGTACCTACCATGGACGAGCTGAACTCCATAATGCAGACTGATTTCATTGAGGTGGACTGAAATGGAGCAACATAGTGAGCAGATCCCTATAGATTACACAACCATAAACAAATAGCCTAAATAATCGGACGCTGTCAGAGATTATACGCAGGGCATACAAAGAAACATCAGAAATTCCGGTGCCTATCTTTGAAAGTTTCAACTAAAGCGGTGTAGCAGATATCGGCGATATCAGCAAACTTTTTAGGAGAGTGAACTGAACTTTAAAATCGGAACAAAAGCAAACAGCCGTGAGTAATTGATGCGACAAAAAACGTTTAACGAGATCCGTGGCTGAACTGCATCATTTTTGTCCAATGGAAAGTGTTGATACTGCCTCACGCGAGTCGCCCGCGAAGTAATTGGATAGTTCACAAGGACCATTTTCAGTGTGTTAATCCGTTGCACTGCCACACTTATGTACTGTCATTTTTAACAAAAAGACTAGCAGTAATGTTACAGGGGTATGCGTAGTGTGAGTCAAGGCGGTCGATTCGTTTTTTGAAGTTGAGGAAAGGAACGATTTTATTACGAATTACTTGCGTGAAGCGCTGGTGCTTCTGTAGAAGGACTCAACAACCTTTCGATTGTTTCCGCTATAAGAAATTCATCGCAGGACGCTGCTGCCACTAGCACAATGTCCATCGCAGTAACCCAGATATACCTCACGGCACCACAATGAATCAACGGACAGTATGTTTGTTTTTTAATCATCCTTTTATTCTTATACGCTGTATAAGCTTGCAGATTGTATGGCTAGCATGAGACGTCCAATTAATCCGACTGCCGGGGTTTGCGGACCATGCTCGAAGACAGTAGGGCCCTGGAGCAAAGTCACGGCTTGTGACTTCTGTAACTACTGGGTTCATTGCAACTGGGATCCCGAGTTTCTCACAGACTTGTATTTAAGGCTCCAAGACTCACCTACTCCAGCCCTCAGATACCACTGTGACTTGCAGACTATACATTCCCAAAAGTAACCTCATCCAAGACACAGAGAGAACAGATAATTTACTCAGTTCCTCACCTCCTACAACATGCGTCCCTGACAGGCCAACGCCAGCCGACCCTATTTTAGCTAAACACGACCGAAGCCCTTCGCCCCTTGCACTAGCTAGTATAGTGTTTTCAACAGGACACATTAGGCGAAAGTGGTAAACGCGGCGTGATTGTCTACGCACGCTGGTGTGTCCAAGTCGTCCACCATCACGAACCAGATAAGCACTAAGCCGTCAGTCGAGTGTCGTGACCACACAACTGTTTCCCAACTCAGAATGCAAGACATAAACACGCTCAGACGTGAGCACTGTTCGCAGTTTGCTAGACATAATTTCGCTATCTATAAATAGGCGGAAAGCACGTTGCTCTACCAAAAATAAGCGCATGACCAGTTGCAATGGAGATCTCTTTGCGATCTACTTAAGCTAGGCGTGGAAGAGAAACCCGCATTATGCAGGCTTCGTAACTCTCATCAAGATGGATGCCCTCAACCAGTCTGTGTCATGTTTGGACAGACGAAAAGTATCGAGGAAGTTGTTAACCGCATCTTCCCTGTCCAGACTCAATTTCCCACCTGAGCTCCGAATTCACGCAGACAGACCAAGTTCTGTGGGTGAAACGTGTGCTATTGGTATACCTTCTAGGACGGCACGGGTGGTCAAGATGACCATGATACCGGAGGTCATCAGTAGCCCACCTGGTACAGCCGACCTCGAAAGAGTAGACCTAGCACGTCTGAAGGCAGACACTGTCCTCAGATAACGGCACACAGATACACATACCTGACTGGCGTTGTGTGTTTACCAACGTTTTTTCTCTAAAGAACAAAGTGCAGGAGTTACGACAACTTGTTGACTCAATAAGTCTACGATCATAGGTGTAACGGAGACGTGGTTAATGCCTAACGTACCGGATCAGGAGACAGACCCTCATGGTTGGTCGGTCTTTCGTAATGATAGGTCTATCAGCAGAGAGGAGGCGCGTCGGTCTATGTCAGTACTGAACTACGCGCAGTCCTAAACAGAGATCTGGTACTTATTTCATTTGACGCGTCCTTGTTGATAAACGTCAGGACATCTCACTCATCACACGTCATTGTAGGTGCCATTTATTGTGCCCCGTCCGTAACCCCACAACAGGATGAAATAATGCACAGTGCCATTAGACGGGCCACCACAGTCTTCCGAGGTCGCACCATCGTTTTAAGTGACTGCAGGTCTCTCCAACTGGCCACTGAGTTCTACAAACTCGTGCAAGAAGTGGGACTCACCGAGCATGTTAACCAACCTACGAGGTGGAGAGAGGGTCATAGACCATCCTGACTAGATATGGTATTAACTAATGAATCTCACAGGGTGGATATAATCGAGGTTGGTGCACCATTGGGTGTAAGCGACCACGCTACAATCAACCTCCGACTAATATGTGATGTCACCATCCGTCGCTCCCTACTACCAGTTCGAGACAATTTCAGACCAGCCAACTTTCCAAAAATGCGAGAACACTCACCTCGAGCCAGCTGGCCACCACCTGGTGAGTGTGGCACGGTAGATGAACAACTAGAGCAATTATGTCACATCCGAACATCGTGACTAGTTCGTTCCTATTTTACACTTCACGCCCTGCCCGCAAGTCGTCTTGGTTCAAACTTTCAAACAAGTATAACACATCCTTCCCCAGTTACGTCTGCCATGGTTTTGACCAATGGCAGATGAGTGCATAAACTGACTGGATATATGAACTTAATTCGCTTAAATGTTTTTTGATGTTCACCGCTGTTATGTGTAGCAACTGACGAGAACATACGAACTGGTACTACCATCTTTCAAAACCGGTCTTCTGACTTCAAACAAGTGTCTAATGAAAGAAAACCGGGTCTTTTGGGAAGTATTTCTACTTCCCACACACCGGGCATACAAATGTTGTCCTAAACAGTGTACAGCAGCCGTACGCACCAACCGCAGGGTTCACCAAGTATCAACTGTAAGATCCACTGCTGATTGTCCTAAAGAAATCTTCCAAGACATGGCTTCCCTAATCAGGTCGGAAGCTGCTATATCCCTCGTGGAACCCTCAGGACTACCTACTTCTGATTCCGAGGCAGAAGAGATACTACGCGCTCAGTATGCATGTATTTAGCACAGTATTTAGCACAGTTTCCAATCATGATCGTTTTTCAGATTCATGCCCTGACTTCACCCCGGCTAACGTACGCACCAAGCAACTTCTGCTACGCGTTGATAAGTCACCGGGGCTTCATGAGATACCCCCCCCCTACTCGTGCTCGTAGACTGCGCAGATGAGCTGGAGGAACCGCTTGCTCGTTCGTCACAACACACATTTTACTGGTTGTATTAAACCCACTTAGAAACACAGCGTCATCTGCCAGATCGGAGATAGCACGGACGCCAGTAACTTTAGACTGATGACTTTATTATCAAGCATATCAAAAGCAATGGACAGAATAGTACACGAGTTCGCAAGAAACCACTTAAATACTTATTCACTGTTGGCACGGGAACAGCACGACTTCAGAAATGATCAGTCATGCGCGACCAAGCTACTGGTTACCGCTGACATGTGAACATAAGTTGTCGAAGAACACCTCCCAGTTGATGTTGTATTCTTAGACTTTACGAAAGCGTCCGACGAAGTCGATCGCAGTATCTTGCGGAACAAACCGATTAATACGGGTTTACGCAGTGAGTTTTGTTTACGGCTGAAAGAATACTCATCCTATCACACATACACAGTTAGAGTCAATGGTGAGATAGTCAAGCCATCCAACGCCACAACTGCCTTGCCACAAGGCGCTGTCCTAGGTCCATTATTATTCACAGCCTACGTTTAAAATCTCTCAGATACAACTTTCTCGTTGTGATGTATGTTGATGGTAAAAATTATTGACGCGTTTTACATAGCGTTGATAACAATGGAGATGTCCAAAGAGACCTGGATGCACTGGATTTATCGCCCGTCGAAAATCGACTGTCCTTCAACACATCCAAATCAAGAAATACGCACGTTCGCCATTACAGTACCAGAACATACCCCATCGATGACGCTACCCTAGCCACTGTCCACCAGGAGCGCGACCTAGATCCCGTTGTTATATCGAAACTTGCTGTCTTGGTACCATCATGCTGGTGGTCAGGAAAGCCAATAGCAGGCTAGCAATGGTTAGCAGGGTTCTCAGGAGTTTCCCAATCAACACCTGGAGGACCAGGAGAGTGGTTTGTCAGACCTCTACCTATTGGTCTGCCTCATCATCATAATCATGATAGCAGCCTGACCAAAAGGTACTGTGGCTCGGGCCCCCGCTCACCTCAACAGTGACGTGGAATATCCTAGAAGGAAACATTAAGAAGTTTAAACATTATTAAAAGAAGACTAGGCGGAAAAGCTAGAAATAGTATGGATGCAGCAACGCCATTGACTGTTTTACACTGGCATCTCGGATAGCGTTTCTAGACAGCGATTTGAGTGATTACGAGGACCCTAACCAGGCAGGCGACACCTACCCACTTTGCCCAATGAAGCAGTCTTCGTACTTCGTGACCACGTTGTTGGTTGACCACCACGCGGTCTTATCCAACTGTTGGTGGCCTCAGTATATGATGCCCAGTACGGTAAACGATCAGACGACATACGGAGTACGTGACTCAACCATTGCAAGCTGTGTACCGTAATTAATTGACCAATTGATCGCGCATCCCGAGCGTTCCGGAATACGCGCTGGCGAACTGCCACATTGCTCACGCGATCAGTCCACTTAATATGGGTCAATTGGCAGAGACAACGATGGTCAAACACAGCAAGTCTGTTGATATCTTCTTTGTGAACAGGCCACGTTTCCGAGCCATAAAGCAAAATGGAACGCACACAGGCATTATATACCCTTCCTTTCAGCGACAACCGGACGTCTTTTCGACGCCACAGATGACGCAGTTTGGCAAAGGCAACTCGTGTCTTTGAAGGTCTGTCTAGTATGAGTGATTCTATCAATGTGGTGGCCACACTGTCCAGTTGAGCCCAATAGGTCATCGAGATGCGCATGCCGTCACACCGCGTCAAGATCAAGTCTCGTTGTGACGGGGGCGTCTATTAATACGCTCCATTCCTAGGCATTTCTTCTCAAACTTTTTTCCTTTACTCAGTATGGCTTTCTTCCCGACCGGTCACGTATAACCACTACGTTAATCTTCATGGATTGCTGAAAAGAAGCTAAAAACAACAACCGCATCTCAGATGCTATCTTATTTGACCTTGTCAAAGCCTTTGACCGTGTCGCACATGATATCCTTATACATAAAAAAAAAGCTTATGGTATCCAGAAAGAGGATCTTCACTGCATTATATCTTCTCATAGTAACAAACCTTTTAGAAGAAAAACTGGATCACATCTTTTTTCTCCTTCCCCGATCTTTGCTGGATTTCCTCAAGTATCCGTACCTAATGTACTGTTGCTTCCGATATACATCAATTACCTTCCAGACCTCATTCTTAGAAACGTTTCTTTTTATGCTACCGATCCAAAAATTTAGAATGTATGTGGTCCCAGTGCAGTAAAAGGTTGATCTTGACTGTACTAAGTACCGGTTAGTTGACTAGAGTGGCCGTCTAAACGACAGCAAATGTAAACGTACGTCGCTCGAAAAAGACCTTGGGAGCCTATTCGTGATGGACAGTATGAAAAGTGCAATAGATATCTCGAAAAAGACCTGAGGATCAAGCTGTGACCCGGATGACACTTTCATCAACACCAGATGGCCGCAGAAAAGGAAGTTGAAGCTCTTGGAATGATAAAAACAGCCTTTCCTCATATAGACAGGCAAGCTTTTCAAACGTACCCAGCGAGTAGCCACCAAAATGGTCATTGGCTTGCAGCATTTTTCCTACCAGTCTCGTCTTGAAATTCGCGACCTTTATCCACTGGAGTTTCGAAGACGCCGCGGTGACTTCATTCTTACGCATTTTTTATTTAGCGCAGGGCTCGTGCAGCAACTCTTCACCCCAGTATCCGACAACAGTCGAGGAAGTCATCACAAGAAGCCCTATAAGCTTCGACCCCGGACATTCCTCAGGCAACAGTTCTTCACTTATAGGGTTATTAACCACTGAAACGACCTTCCATTAGAGGTATTCAACTGCTCCCTAGAGGAGCAGCTGAATACCTCTAACGAATACCTCTCAGATTGCAGATTACTCTGTTCTTGGTACTTTCAGTGATTATCAGGGACAGTGTTACACTCTGCTTCAATGACTGCCTTTCGGGTTAACAGAAAAGCGTTGGATATCGAAACAGACTGAATTCGAGTGGTTTGGGCCTTTAGCTTCGAACCCGTGTACAAATCTCAGAAATGTCAACCACGTAACAGCCCCCTATGTAGACTACACCGTTTCGCCATTCGATATGAACTGCAAGACCAGAGACGACTGTCATGGGATCATCAGTCGATGCATTCAAGTAGCTGCTAGACGACTGGATTATTCCAAAGTGGTCCTTAGCAGTTGGGCACATATATTTCCATGTACCTTCATTATTGTACCTTTCCTTCTCTCTTCACTTTTATTAGATTACTCCCTTCCTTCTACGCACAGTCTCCTCTTCTATTATTCCCTTGTTGTACAATAAAACGGTGCAACTCCCCTAGGTGCCCGACTTCTGCTAGTTGTCTCAAAACGCAACACACCTCACATGCTCCCACTACTTCAACAGTTCAGGTGGTCGGAGCAGACGAACCATAATTTGACTGCCAAACCGAGATCGAATTCGCTTTGAAACCAAACATCCCGTGCCAACGATTTATACCGAAATATCCTGAGACGGAGATATTATGCAAGTATACATTCAACTTCACAAGAAACCAATGAAAGGGCGAACATAAGTCGGAAGTAAATGAGACGATTTAATGACCCATCGTCATGATTTTAGTGACAAACAATCGGAACAGTCAACGACCACAATGAACCCAATGCTGTCGACAAAGCGCATAAGTTTAGCGTAAAATATAGTTTGTGCCTTCAAGGGAGACAAAAGCAAGTGACCGAAGATATGCAAAACATGCTAGTAGCTAGAAATGTGACTATCTTACCCGCAGGATTGACTCCAGCGAATGCAGTGACACAGTGCCTGACGAATCGGTCTCCGCTCGACAAACCTTGCGAGCAAGGTGTCGCCAAGGTAGTATGTTTGAATGGTGCTCGAAAGGGCCCACGATGACTATCTACGGTGTGTTAGTTGATGCACGATCGTACTTACAGGAGGCTGTTCCAAATGCAGATTGTGTATAAGTTTATGAATAGCACCCGTGCACCCACTTCCTACAAAAATAACAGCATCATCTACAGACGCCCGAACAGCATTTCGAATAATATCCCTGGCTTCATGGCGAAACATGGTTGTTTGTAAGGAGGTGACGTTGGTAGTCGTGTGTGTATTTCCATAGGTAGGTAAAACTTCCGTGATGATAAAATCTTCAATGAAGGAAAGGGATTTGCCAGAGGCAGTCCAATCGCAATAGAGCGCTACGCAACATGACACTACACACAAAATAAACTATGCTTACTCTTTCTATCTCCGAAAGGTCCTCTAAACGTTTTGCTCCGTCCCATAATGTTTTCATTAATATACGTCATCAACATGGTCGAATCTGCTGCGTTATTTGTCCGACAGACCGGGGTATGATCTGTTGAGTTGTCATACTTTGAGTTCGGTCTGTGTAAAATGGATTCTGAAGAATTAACGGTTGGTTTTTCTGGCATCGTATAAAATATTCTGTGAGCCGACCGAGAATTTGCAACATCACCGAATCTTGCCATACTATCGGGGATTGAAAAAGTAAGCTATAAGACAGCTGCGGAAACAACACCTCAACTGGATTGGAGGATATTGACTCCGAAAGTTTATTGGTTAATTTTGGAGGTTCAGTTCAGTTCAGTTCAGTTCAGTTC
>JTDE01005795.1:31583-46690 GCA_014338405.1 Paragonimus skrjabini miyazakii
ATTGGGCCTCTGCCTCGAACCCGTGTATCAATCGCTGAATCGCTGTTATGTTTCTTTTATCCCTACCGTCAGACCATTACCGAAAGCATTCGCATCGACAAAAAACGCAGTCTGGTCAATCTCCGGATCACACCAGTCAAGCATCAGGACGTCAACATGCTCAGGCCTTCATCAAGTCCTGGATTTGAAATTGAAATTGAAAAAATTGAAATCCAAATCGCGCGCGGTGGAACTCTAAACCAGATTATGTGAGGGTATGAGAGTTGTGTTGTTGTTGGAGCCGCTGTCAGCAGTCGAATACCTAAGGATGTTGCACCGTTTTTTATTGTATAACAATGGAAAGGGTAGACTATACGGGGAAGGTAGGGAGAAAGGAGAAAAGTCTAGATTGGACGGAAATGACAACAATGAATATACATGGGGCTATATGCGCGCGAAAAATTTTCAACGATTTGTTCACTGGTTCGAGGTTAGAGGCCCAAGTCATCCGAATCCAATCAGTTTGTCCGTTTTGACGCCACCTGTTTTCTGTTGACCTAAAAGGCAGTCATTGAAAACAGGGTTTACCACCGCTTTTGGTGGTTACAGTGAATACCGAGAACAGAGTAAAATACTGATCTAGCAAAGCAGAGTAAAATACAAATCTAACAACTTCCTAAGTAAGTGAAAATCGAATAACACTTTGAAGCGGTCCCTATGGGGACAACCAATAAAAGGTCGTTCCAGTGATTGATAACCCCATAAGAGAAGAACTGTTGCCTGGGGAATGTCCGGGGTCGGAGCTTATTGAGCTTCTTGTGGTGACCTCTTCGACTGTTGTCGGATACTGGGGTGAAGATTTGCTGCACAAGCCCTGCGCTAAATAAAAAATGCGTAAGAATGAAGTCACCGCGGCGTCTTCGAAAATCTAGTGGGTAAAGATCTCGAATTTCAAGACGAGACTGGTAGGAAAAATGCCGCAAGCCAGTGACCATTTTGGTGGCTACTCGCTGGACACACTCGACGGCGAGTATGTCCTCCTTCAAGCCGGTGTATACGACTTGATTTGCGTACTCAAGCAATAGTGTTATATAGACTCCGTTGAGCGATTGGAAAGCATGCCTATCTATTCGGGGAAAGGCTCCTCTTATCGTCCCAAGAGTCCCATATCTCTTTCTGGCGGCCATCTGGTGGTGATGAGATAAGGATAAACTAGTCTACAACCAAATCTGTAGGTCCCTTTTAAGGTCAACTTTCATGATACCCGTTACACTTTTGCACCATTTATCACAAATAGGTTCCCCGAGTCTCTTGCAAGCGACATATGTGCACACTTACTGTCGTTTAGAGGGAGACTCCAGTCTTCCGACCAGCCCTTAATACGGTCGAGGTCAATCTGCAATGCACTGGGATCAAAAGCATTCCAGATTTTTAAATCATCAGCATAAAGGAGGGTATTTTTAGAAATAAGGTCGGGAAGGTCATTGATGCATGTTAAAAACAACAACGGACCGAGCACGGATCCCTGAGAAACTCCAGCGGAGATCGGAGAAAGAGAGGAAACGTCCGATCCGGTTTCTATCCTAAAAGTTCTTTTATCAAGAAAGGATGTAATCCAGCGGAGAACCTCTCCTCGCATCCCATAGGTTTCTAGCTTATGTACAAGAAGATCGTATGGGACACGATCAAATGCCTCAGAAATACGAAAAAGATGGTATCCGTGATATGGTCATTGTCTTTGGCGTCTCTCAGGCTATCCATGAAGATAAGCATATTGGTTGTGCTTGACCGGAAGAGTGCTGATCTTAAGTGTCTGTTTAAAAAGATTACGGAGGGACACTGCCAAACCAAGGACCGCTTGGTTCAGGATCCTAGGATGGATCCCATCTGGTCCCATTGCACTATAAAGGTTGATCGTAATCAAGAGATCCTGAACGTCAAGCACAGTGAGTTCAGGTGTTAGGAGTGGACATTGGAAATTCCTCCTCGGGAGACTCGGATGCCTGATTTTCGAAATCACATTGAAGACCGCTGAATAGTATCCTCTGAAAATCTCAGCAACCACCTGAGATTGGGAGAAAGTTTCCCCACCGGAAGGCCGCAAAGAAAGCGCTGAGGGCTTAGTTTTTCTCTGGCGAACCATGTACTTGAAGGGAAAATTTTTATTCCCCCAAGCTACCAGTAGGATTTTTGTCTGTGCTTGTTTGGTATATTGACCGACTTCCCGCTTGCATCTGATTCGGCCAGGGCGAAAGGCATGAAGATCCTCCGGCATGCCCGTTATTTTCTGCTTAGAGAATAGACGAGAACGTAAAACAAGAAGACGAGGCATGTTCCGCGGTAGCGGTGAGCGAGATAGGGACTTCCACGGTTTACGATGAACAAACGCCTCATCAGCTTCGTGAATAGCATCAGTTAAGGAAAGAGTTGGTGTTCACTGAATTATACACGAGTTTGAGTGTACTTAAAAATGTCTTCAGTGCGCCAAATTCAGCTATCTGGAAATTTCGGGATGAAGTCTTTGCTACGGCGTTTTGGACAGTAACAAATGAAATCGAAAGCAAGCTACATGTGGGCACTATGTCCCACTGGTGGGTTGATGACCACTGTCTCCACCAGATGAGCTTAGTTTGTGATGAACAGATTAAGCAGTGTCGGTGTCTGTTATGGACGGTGCTGTGTATGTGGTATGGCATGTTGTGAAGAGGCTTTCTCATACATCAGCATTGCCAGGGATTTCGAAAATCCGCAGTCAGAGTCCTCACCAGAAGTAGTTGTTTAGTTGAGTTTGGGTGCGTTGAAGTCACTCATAATGAGAAGATGGGAGAAACGCTGTGTAGATGAGAGACGGTCTAGAGCCGCTAGAATGACCTCGTCGTCAGATGCGCTGCACGACGACAATCGGTAAATATTATCGACAAGGAGCGCGTCACGACCACGAAGCCGGAGTTTGAAGCAGTCTGCCACATTTCTCTGAGAGTGTGAATTCCCCCACGACAATTGGTACTGGTAGCTTCTGGCTCATAAAAACAGCACAGCCTCTCATGCGTCCACGGGAGGAGTCTGTTCCGTACAGTGAGTATCCAGGAACATGCAGTTCGTTACCACTGGTACCTGCGGAAAGCCAGGTTTCCGTTAAAGCAAGAATATTAGGACAAATGTCGTGCACCAACTATCTGACTTCAGGCAGTCTGTTTAAAAGACTCTGACAGTTAGTGTACACGCACTTGAGGGCCACCTCCGCATTTGTCTGGGTGCAATAGGAGACTGAAGAGCTCAAGGAAGAGCTTGAGAAAGCAGTCCTAGTAGCGAGGTGGAGTGTGTAGACTGCGCCAGAATTTCCTGAACCCCCTTGGAGGGTTGCGGCCGTTTCATCACCGCCTGAACATATGTGAGCGTTCCTGTGGGAGGCTTCTTCCGTTTCTGGTTGCTCAGGTTTGATGGCTTGTTGACCGCCTTCACTTTTTGAAGCACCGGAGGGTGTTTTGCGGTTATGCATCCCGAAAATTTGGGTATGGTTTTTGGAAGAAATGACCGTGACCGGGCAGAGGGAAATGCGGCTGGAATGAGCCAGGTATGAACCTTTCTAGAGGCTGAAAGTGACCCAAGCAGGACTAAGGTCAGTTCGAGTAAAACTTTTAGAGGCCTGATGGTTGGGGGTTTAGAGCAACACTGCTGCTTTGTGACCGCTTTGGGAGCTACTGGTTCAGACCCGTGCAGCCCCAAAATGATTGGTCATCGAAGGGGATGGGAGCAGTCGTCTTTGGTGTGGGTGTGGGCACACGGGTTGATCCATTCGGAGACGCTGGTCCCTTCTTAAGAATGGGAATAAGACCTTCACGTAGGCTTGAAGTTTGGGGTCAGTCTTGAAGCGTGATCTCGTTCTATCAAGCTGAAATGAGCGGTCCAGTTAGACTCCTTTCAAATTAGTATGACTTTTCTCTAACTGTACTGTCCTGGGCTGACCCTCGCGGGCAACGTCACAGAAAGTCCAAGTGACTTCTTGGTAGCTTTGAAGCGAAGTCTGCTGGTCGAAACTGGCTATATTGAATTTGTCCAGCTATATAGTTGCCCCTTGAATGCATCGACTGACGGTTTCACGACAATCGCTGCTGCATACGTCCAACTTGTCAAACAGACTAGGGGGGCAAACCATGCCTTTTGCATAAAAGGCTACTCGTCGCTGCAGAATTTCCAGCAACCGTTGGTTACCGCCGAGTTTTCTGTGCTAGAAGTTGAAGACCTTTAATCCAAGGCTTATTCATACGGGGCAATGGGTCCTGATGAGTTCTATCCCAGAATTCTCAAAGAAGCAGCTCCTAGTCTGGCAGAAACCTTTTATCAGCTGTGTTAAATCGCTCCTGGCGATTTAGGGTACTTCACTCAGTAACGCGTATTCGACAATTCCAATAACGCTTATTCAGACGGTCGGGTTAACGGGAATATTTCCCGAATCCAAAAAACGCCAGAAAAGGCGTGAATTAACCGGGTACACAAATTATCAAGCAAATGAATTCAAAATTGGGTAATTAAGCACGTGTTGACAAACAGCCATCAGTCAGAGAGAATGACCTCGTTAAAACAATCGGGTACTGAGGAACACGAGAACTTGTCAACAACATCAAGGAGTGCGTTTTAACAGATAAACAATAATGGTTGTAAGAAGGAAGAAAGAGAACATTTTATCTGCTGTAATGGAACAAAATTCTATAAGATCGTTTACTGCACATTGCGAAGGAATAAGGGAAGATTAAGGATAGGCTTTCTGCAACCAAGCCAAACATACACCTACGGATTCCTTGTCCTGCATCATGGCAGACGAAAGACGACGAACAAGCAATTGTGTAGTTCGCCAATGTGGTGTTACAAGACAAAACGAGTTGAAAACGGCCATTTATGTGCGAAGAGAAATTTTTCGAATTGTTCGTGAAATATTAAACTGCATATTACTGGACAAATACATAGATTTCATCGAGTATACTAGTGGTGTTACAATGAGAAAAATCAGCTGTACCTAAAACTTGTCCATATTGGCACTTTTGTTGAAAAAAAATGTGTCGCCAGTTTTTTCGGAAAAAGCTTAACGTTGGCTTTCCTAATCGATTTTACGTTCTGAAAATGCTTCGATCTGAATTTTCGTGGTGGAATACGTATTCCGGTGTTACAGAAACGCTCAATTTCGCGTGGTTCCGGAGATATAATACAATTTGTAATTTTCTGCCACGTTGTGTTCACAAGGCATTGCACAAGAAATATCACAGCAATTCCTAATGAAAGTTATGTCACTACAATTGTTGGTTAGTTACACATCCAATATATATATATTCAGCATGTTTCAATAATAGGATTTCTGGAGGAAAACGGTTCGCCTTATCACGTGGTCGTTTCTACATACGGTATGGAGTAAACATGGGTAACACGTTCCACCCTATCATTAAAAACGTGCGTACTGTTTTGTTTATTGCTTACTGACCATGCCATAATGTAGCAAACCATGTGAACGCGAGTCAATGCTCACTTATCCGACGGATGATGACCAACTTTGATGCTTGTTATTTATCCGACGAAAAGATTGATTCCCACTTCTACCGTTTCAGCTACAAGCCATCTATCTTTGAATCATGGAGGCTTATGGTTCGGATTACTGTTGGTCTATTTTTCAGTCGGCTGCAGACTTTACTGACGGCTGCTAGTATGCTATCTCATATTTACCGGAACTGATGAAAATCCTTATAACTAATCCTGATTAGTCTCAATACACGTTTATTCTGACCTCTACCGTGTTCATCTTGACAACGCTGATCACAGCTCACGTGTGAACGCATACTGTTCACTTCGGCGTTGATCATAGCTCAAGTTAACTCGGCGAAGAAACTACTACCGTGATTACATGATCCGAAGATCGAAGGGTTGTAGCTGAAACGGTAGAAGTGGGAATCAGTGTTTTCGTCGGATAAATAACGAGCATCAAACTTGGTCATTATCCGTCGGACAAGTGAGCATTGACTCGCGTTCACATGGTTTGCTACATTATGGCATGGTCAGTAAGCAATAAACAAAACAGTACGCACGTTTTTAATGATAGGGTGGAACGTGTTACCCATGTTTACAACTCGTTACGGCCTTGTAACACCACACTGGCAAACTACACAACTGCCGACAAACATACCAGGCGAACTTCAACCAATCAAACAAGCTGTTTAAACAGACGCTCCAGACCAGCACCCCAGTCAGCACGATTGCAGTTTGTGTGTAGTTTGAGTGTAACTTGAGTGTAGTTTGGGCGTAGCCTGTGTGTCGTTCGGGAGTTACAGTGGGATAACTTGTGACGCTCATGTGACACCCAAAAGCTACACTTAAACTTCACAGACACTACACTTAGACTACATTCTCGATTACGCGTTTTGCACGTCAAGCTGCACTTACTACGTTCAACCTTTGGCTCTACATTAAACTACAAATATGACCGTTTAGTATCGTCCTGGAAAACGTTATACCGTAAGCAGAAGAACCGGATGTACTGTAAAAATACATTGAAGAATTACAACGAGAAGCATGAAGAGTTCTTTTTATCGTCGGTGGCCGCTAACGACGTTTCCAGTGGTTTGCGTTTGCGATGG
Source organism: Paragonimus skrjabini miyazakii (assembly GCA_014338405.1). NCBI lineage: Eukaryota > Metazoa > Platyhelminthes > Trematoda > Plagiorchiida > Troglotrematidae > Paragonimus > Paragonimus skrjabini miyazakii. Next base: position 38,183 of record JTDE01005795.1, read on the forward strand.
ACGTTCTGACCCATATTTTGGATCCACCGCAGAATACACTCCTTAACTTCTTGCTTCGGATCCGCGTAAGGGTTCCGTCCTTTTTTGAATTTTCCAACCTATGAGCTGGACGCTCCATGGTTGACGGTGGGAGACTGACATGTTGTCATTTAAAAAGTGCAGTTACCTTGACGTAATTGGTGACAAACATGTCGCATTGATAGAAGCCGATGCGGTCTCACAGTGTTGGACAAAGTTGTTAGGGATCTGCGTCAAAGCTTTCCGTTGGGGGTTCCTCATAATGCATCGCTGCAGTGAATGCAGTCCTTTAACGCGGGAGATGATGTTCCAACTCAAAATAGTAAATGATAGCCGGTTTATTGTGGTTGATTTTCAAGTAATCACAAAAACTTACAATTTCCGACGACCGTCATTTACATGCGGCAAAGTTATATCGGATGACGGAAGTTCCGATAGTTCTTCCAGCAATGTTTCACAGTGAAGTGCAGCGCACATATCACCCATGATGAAAGAAAGACTTCTGGGCACGTCATGCTTATCACATAGTTTGTGAACCTTTATGCCGTATAGCTTGGAACCTTTCGGCGATGGACACTCACGCGCCAACAATGAGTTGTGCTGCTTGCCGGACAAGCTAGGCCATCACACTTTCCCCGTGTTCGTCAGCCATGAGGTGTGCGCTGTATCAACTGATTCGTCAACAAACTCCACCATTTGATACATCTGAAAATGGATGCCATTAATAATTTTACTTACCATAAGCCCAGTGCGTAAAACGAAGAAAATATTTGCAAATTTATCTCCTCACAACAGAATGTAAAATGGAGGTAAACAATGACACAGCCGTCACAGTCCACCGCAATACATTCCCACTCAATATCTGATTATTTGTACAACTCCGTTTGACATGACACGCCAGTACATTTGGAAATGTAAATGTCTGTATATGTTGTACATTTATCGAACTAGTTCTCCATTCTACCGTATTAATGGACCAGAACGGAGTCCCCAATGATAGACTTTATCAATCTTGGTTGTCCCTTCATAACCACTGCGTTCTCTGGTAGAACGTAGCTATGAACTATATTTTTCAATTTGAAGTTGTACTTGGAGGATGGCAGCCTAATAGTTACGCAGTGAGCATTATCCATGTCGCCTGTTACCGGTAATTCATTCGTCTTCTGTTCCTCTGCTATTCGAAGGAAAATCTGTGCTGCTGGTACAACATGTGAGCACACCAGTATTCTTAGCTTGCCCATGTAGGATTCGCATGGGAAGGTTGAATAGGAATCCGAAGGGCCAAAGACGAACCACATAGTTGGCAATATGGATCGCCCCAAGAAAGTTGTAAATCAAATAATGTGTCCAGTAGATTCCTACAAACTTTTGCACAGCATCCCTCAACTTTGTGCTAACGAACCTGGCGCAATACAACGCATATGACGGACTGCGTAATACATAAAAGCAAATGGAAAAGTTAAAAAATTCTCATACTGCAGATCCTTGAGAACTCCTTTCATGTCCGCTGGTCTCAAATTAAGTAGGAACTGACGGAACTCAGTGGCCTTCCACCGCTCAAAGTCATTTCCATCTCAAAATTTACGTGGGAAATCAACGGTCAAGTTGAATTTTACCGTACGCAGACGATCTTTAGCCACCTTCAGTGATGTTTGTGGTAAACGTCCAGCGGAAGCAACTGGAGCAGCGCGCCACAAATAGATTAGCCGTTTAATGATGCTTAGACATACCATGTGCATACATGCTAGCGGGAATGCATAAATCATATCAGTGTCCATCGACTCAAACGCCGATTGTCCCATATGATGTTCAGACTGACGGCGTGATCTAAAATCCTCGTCATTCCTGAGAGGGGTCGACAAATCCGGAATGGTCATCCTACGGTTGTTGTGCACGCCCTGAGCGATGCAGCGGTCACAGGAAAAGAATCCCGAATGTAGCTTTACCCGTTTCACAAAAGTTCTTGCAGGGGCGTCACAGATCATTCAGTCGATGTGAATGCGAACGAGCCGCGCACTTAATGGAAATTTCCACCCAACCGTCATTCCCTCTTTTAGCTCTGACACCAACGCACTGAGACATTCGTATGCATTCGGTGGTTGGCCCTTCTGCGGAAACATCGATTACGAAGACCGCAGAATTTGGCAGAACTCAACGGCCCAAAATAAACCGCAACTGCAAATTGGAGCTCTTGAACAACGTTAGTCCGTCAATATTCAATTGTAAAGAAGCTGTTGCGATATTCCTGAAGAGCAGTGAATTATGCACGACAACATCAAGGGATTGACGGATGTTGTAATAGATGTAGTCACCACCACCCACTTTCGTATGTTCACAATGTCGTATTATTTGCATCAGTGTTCAAGGGTCCAGGCTCAACTGAGGATGCAGCGGTCGAAGTTCATCCACAAAAATCTACCAGATTGTTCGGGACACTTATGTTCTTTAGGCGGCTGTTCGAAGTGCTTCTGTTGCCGTGGGTGTGCTCGATGACACTAGCTTAACGGTATTCAGACTAAGTGATGGACACACCAGGGCAAAGAATCGTTGTTGATTGCAGGGTAGATTTGTCGTCAGTATCAATCGAACACTCGGGATCAGTGACAACCCCGGTGTTGATGACAGCTCTGGACATCTCATCATAGAGAGCGACGTGCAAATGAATGACCGGTGCATCACACACAGGCACAGGACAACCTACAAACATAATATTCTCCCAACCGTGATCATTTAAAATACGAACTAGCCGTCTACAGTAGAACTAACTGAGGCCACATTACTTTTAAAAAGCAATGGACAGTCGGGCATGAGCGCTTGGTTAACACGTCTAGAACAACCCTGAGGAAGCCTAGCAGTGCAAAATAAGAAGGATCGCGCAGATAAAAGCTATCCACAGGAGGTAAACGTCCATAAGAGTAGACAGTTAATGTATGGGTTTAAATATATCCCGAATGGTAATTAAAGGAGTATTTTAGAAAGCATTGAATGTTCTCATTTCGCTGTAAGAGGTACGTCTGTTTAATCTGTTATATATTTTTATCGGAGTCGTTAAGGAATTGCGATATTTCGATGAAAAAATACGTTGGCGTGATAACTGAATGTTGGACTTTGGTTGATTTAAGGAGTTTCAACAGCAAAAGACTGATGAACGTGCACTATATTAGTTTTAAAATATTTTTTCTTTAAATTTTGCATTCGATAATCCATGAAACAGTTGCTGACAGCTGACCTCGATGTGCGGTTGTATAATCAACACCACGTGGAACTGGGAACATCAAATATTTAGTGACACCATGGGCAAGTACATACAACGTTAATTGGCGATTTCTAGACATGATGTGAGCTTTAATCCACGTGATCTGATTACTATAATTTTTGCTCACTGTAACCGTGCACAAGATGGTTTCGCAATATGGTGGCCAGGAACTGGGTAAAGTCACAGGCTTTCATAGGCTTTACAGAGATCACGCACTGAAGCCTATGCTCGACAGTCAGCCTACGTGCACCCTATAGTCACAACGTCACGACCTATGGTTAGAAGCACTGACGTCTACGCTCGAAAATGAGCCTACGTGCACTCTATAGTCATAACGCCACAAAGCAAAATAAAAATAAAACGAAACAGTTGCAATTCATTTATCACCAGTACATCCTAATCTCTAACGATTTTCTGTAACCTTATTGCTTTCTGTTATGCCTCAGTAGAAGTCCTCTTCTTGCTGTGTGTGCATGTCTAAAAGTAATCGAATTGTAGCTTCACAGGTGTGGCATAACCTACCATAGCCAATGACGTCCTTGACGTCAATTGGTATTACTTTCACTTGCACTCGGTTGCGTGGATGAACAGCACAAAACTCATTGTCCGACGTACCTGGGTCATCGGCAGTTAGTGGCGTTGGACGGGGTCTTTTTATCGATTCAAACGTCGGAGGCAATGCATTATTTGAAGTGGAAGCAAATGAAACCGGATAGCTCATGAAATAATAACTGGTGAGGGGATTGCACTTGCCCAGTGTAGAAAGAGCAATGCAATATATCAGCGTTGTACATACACTTTGAGCGGAAAATCAGCCGGCCACTGTTGCATCGATAACCACTCATGTTAACAGAATCACCACAATATCCACAGGGCACCCCCACGTGAACATTCTTCTCCCATCTTGGCTGTTTTACACTGCAGACCGGACCAAGGGGTAAGGCCGCCTGAGCTGTCGCGATGGGCTGGTGTATGAAAGCTACAATAGCTTTGAAAATACGGCTTCCTGTCCTGAGATTAACATCCTGCAGCTTGGCCAACCCCCGATGCAGCATTTTGTAATCCGGTTGAAATGGATTAGTAATAGTGACAGTTACCTCTCGACGAAACATGCTGGTTTCCGAAGTGAACACCGTCTGATTGTGCGTGGATGGCCAACTTAGGCTATTGAAAGCCACTTGCACATCAGATAGTTCATAAACTTTGGGTCTGTGCGTCTGATTCACGCACCACAATAGACAAAAGTTTTCACTCCCTTTGGACAATTTTCATCTATCTTGCGCAAAGGGTATTGCAAATTTTGTGTTGCCGCCGAGAGACGTTAAAACAATATAATGAAATATCATAATGAAATTAACTATGCTGTTTCCTTTTATAATAAAAAAAACAGGTAGAAGTACAACCAACAACAAAGAAATGATGCAGTAACAAGTTACTTTAGGTTGCAGCGACCGCCACAACTACATTCATGTGGCACTCGTGAAAATTGAGTGTAGTTGTGTGCTGACTGGGATACTCCCTAGCAAATGGAAAGAGGCGACGGTCACGCCGATGTTTAAAACAGGCGACCGGCACAGTCCGGCTAGCTATCGGCCAATAAACCTTACTAGCATTCCATGCAAGATAATGGAATGCTTAATATAGCGTGCCGTCCTCAATCACTTCTTATCAAACCGTCTTTTTCTCTCTGCCTAACATGGCTTCGTTCCTAGACGGTCATGCATAACTAATTTGCTTATTTGCATGGATAGTCTGACGAAGGCCGAAGACAATGGCCTCACCTCAGATGCCACCTTCTTCGGCTTTGCCAAGGCTTTTGACCGTGTACCACATGGTCCTCTGAACCACAAACTGGAAGCCTGTGGTATTCACCTGTTTCCTCGATAATAGGGTGTTTAGAGTTGAAACTGGATCAGACCTTTCATCTCCCTCCTTCATTTCTGCGGGAGATCCTCAAGGGTCAGTGTAAGTTCCTCTGTTATCTCTGATTTACATCAATGACCTTGCAAGAAAAACTGACTGGATCCGGGAACTGTGGGCTTTTGCCTCGAGCCCGTGTAACAATCGCTGAATCGTATGGAGACCTTCCACTCATGGCCATTTTGACTCAGTGTAGCAGAGATTGTAGAAAGATTTTGTTGAATTGATTCGGGGTGCATAGGATTTCATACTCCAGTATGCGGTTACCTCTCAAACGCCTGTAGGTTTGGGAAAACAGTTCCGGTTTTGATAGGCGGTCCTCATACGACATGGACAATTGACACTCAGCTCTCTTAATGGCCATCTTCTGGATAACTTCTAGAGGGGTTACTTCCTTCTTCCAGCAGGGCGCACATGGCTGAACGTTAACTTCCAGCAGTGTCCTTACTCGTGTACTATAGATGCGTCAGAATTTAAGTGATTTCGTCTATTTATACACGAGTTCGAGGTTGAAGGCCGAAACCACCCGATATCCAACGCGTTTCTGTTAATCCGAAAGGCAGTCAATGAAACAGGATGAAGACCTTTCTGTCTACCGGGTGGGTTTTTTCGTGATAATCAGGTCAAACAAGTAGCTCGTTTGTGATTTCTTGCGGATTGACACCTTCTCTGTATAGAGAGCACGGATGAGATCCACAGAACGTGCGGCGGTTAGTGGGTAACCTCATGGATCGGTGCTTAGACCACTACCCATTTCAATGTTCACCAGTGATCACTCTAAAAACCCGAAATGTCCGTCCTACATCTTCGCTGATTGTGTGAGGATTGTAGAAAATCCTAAATTCACGCGCGTGCAGCAGCACCTGAATACTGTCCAGAGGTGGTCAAATGACCGTCAGTTACCATTGAATGTAGACAAGTGTAATCAGTTGCTTTCTGGTGATAAGCCGGGTTCGGTCAAAGTTCGACAAGGTTGGTTAAGTGGATTAGCTAGGGATAATGAAAACAACCGAGGGCTTGCGTATGCAAATAGAATGGTTTTTCAATATTGTCGCGCAGAGTTCAGAGGCGTCCGGAAAAGAAAATATACCACTGTATATTTTGGGGAAAACGTTTGCGTCAGGAAAACCGTACGTGTTGTCCCTTCATAAAGCTTATGTGAAGCCAGTTCTGGAATACTGTGTGCAGACTTAGAGCACGCATATTAAAAACCATGAAGGTACGTGAGAAATTTCAAAGAAACTTTCCACACCTGCTGGAAGAAATGCTGGTTAACTCGTATAGAGACAAACTAAGAAAGCCTTATCTGATTTTTTCGCGCGGACAAGGATTAGAGAGGACCTAATAGAAACTTTCAAAATTCTTAAGGGTATAGTCGGAGTTTGGTCGGTACCTCTGTTTGGATACGAAGTCACACCTCAGAGGCCACCGTATCAAGTTATGGAGCACCACCGTTGCTACACTAATCAGGGCCAACTCTATCGTATTTTGAGTCACCGAGTGTTGGATCATGCTTCGACAGGGTGTAGTATCCTCTGATAATGTGACAAAATCCAAAAGAACAGTTGATGAGGATTGGCCATCTTTCTCCCCCGGGGCTACTGTGAAAGTCGTATGGATGGTTTTCGTTAGTGATTTCCTACCCATAGCTTGAGTTAGTCAAATTCTCGAACTTGTTCGTCATTATTATGAACTTTTAATCTTATTCATTATTTTTACTTAATTATTTTCTTTCAAAGTTAGTCTTAGCCTCTGAAAGTATAGGATCTAGGAATCAAACCCTTATATGCCTTACACTTATCTCTTGTTCCACGTCATTTCAGTGAAAACATGAACGTGTTTATAGGTGGTGGCAGCGAACTCATGTTCTGACGGCAGTGATAGATTGAACTCCTCGCCTTCTATCTGGTAACCCTCATGATACCTCGTGGAAGTAACAATCCCTCCTCATTATCGTTGCATCACTGGGCTTCCCAAGAAGCTCAGTGGCGCAATAAACTGGACACTTTCTGACCCATACCACTTCATCCTGGAAACTGAGCTGAAATTAACCGAAATAAGATTAAGTGAAGGCTGTTCCACTGGTTAACGGCTCCACAAGAGAAATGTTGACCAAAGAATTTCCAAGGACGGAGCTTGCATGGCTTCCTGGCAGGTACCCTACGGCCATCACAAGTTGTTTCACCAGATTTTCCCTAGGGAGGATGTGTGCAAGAATTAAGCCACTGCGGAGTCGTCAAAATTCAAGTTGATACAGTTTCGGAGTTTCAAGTTGAGACTCGCCCGCGACATTCCCTGTGCCCGCGACCACCTTGACAGCTGTGCGCTGGACACACTTAATACCCAGTACATATTACTTTAGATCGGTGTACGGGCTCTGGTTAGCAGTCTGGAGTAGCAGTTTCATACAAACCGCGTAGTGTTTGAACAGCTTTCTTTAATACGTGGGTAAAAGAATGCTCAGGCAACACAAGGATAGTAAATTCCTTTAGTAACATAAGCCCGTTATGACGAGCGAACTGCAAGTAAGATGAAATGCAGAAGCCCAAATCTTGATTCAGATTGACTTTCACGGAATGTATTGACCTGAACGCAATAAGAATAAACTGCACTGTATAGCCCTTACTCAGTGACATGTGGCCACATATAAAGTCAAATAGAAACAGGCTCCAGCTGTCCGACAACGCGTAAATCCGGCCCGTCAGTAATGGCGCAAAATGTAGGCAAGCCATAGACCATTATTCGTTTCACGTGATAGGGAATGATGGTGGTCAAAAGGAAAAACGGTCATCTTGGCACGATTCCTCGTATTTTAAATAGTTCTGGAAATTTTAAAATCGGAATTTCAGACAAAGTACCCAAAGTACATCGGTTGTAAGTAAACAGCGTTAATGGAAAAATAGGAACACATCGAGTAAGTGCCAGAAGTACTGGTCTGGTAATGAAAATATTTCCCACAAGTTTCGCAAAATCAACCCGTTATTGGCGTGAGTTCATTGATTGAAGTATTATAAACTAGCTTTTTGCAATCTTCGAGATGAAATACGTCATCCCAAAGCTTGATAGTGCTTCGTTTTGCGGCGTTTTGGAGGTATGATCGAAATAGCACAATACGACCACACAATGTTGGCATTGCGTTTCAACAAGAACAATAACACATTTGATAGTGAAGCACGTATGACGGCGTTTCCTGCCTCCTTGTCTATACGATGTTTGTACTATTTCTCTTTGTTTGCAAGATTTCAGGTGAATACTGGTCGATAAAACGTTGCTCTTGGAAATGGTTGAAAATGACGCTATCATACGGTTTTTCC
>JTDE01005797.1:5151-19922 GCA_014338405.1 Paragonimus skrjabini miyazakii
CAATCATTACCCACAAAGACAAATAAAGTGCTTCGACTGTTGTAAGGTGGCTCATACCCAGCCAGCAAAACCTCTCAAATTACCTAGGTTATTTCTAAAATTTATCCGATAATTTGGCCCTTGTAATTCCAGAGGTAATGACCCAAAGTTGCCCTAACATTACCCATAATGTAATTTACCCCATAAATTATCCATGCCAGATATTTCAATTTTTTCTCATTTTTTCCCAAGTAAATACGGGCTTTCTTTAATTCCACACACAATTCCGCGTTTATAATTAGGGAAGCTACTCCGTACGTTATCACTAACATAACACTCTACCGACTTAAGGCGAAATAACGGAAAAGCGTTTCACACAACAACGAAAAAATACGGCAGTTTTTGTGGAAATATATTTGCATTGGAGAATGTACAACCGTAATCGGATATTCCGAGTTGTCGTAGTACTTCAGATATTTCCATCACGTTTGCATGCACTGTTTGGCTGATGAATAGGTTATCCGTCTATCGGGTACAAGATACAGTTGCAAGGACAAGTTTGAAACGGCATATCTTCGTAAATAATCGAGATAGGGCAAAAGTGAAATATAACAATCGTACAGTATTCTTTCTAGGCGTTCAAATGAAGCTACCTGGATTTGCCAGTTCATATCGGCTAACCCGTGTATGTCATGCTGAACTGATACAAAATTCGAACATGAGCCATAATATTACGTCTCATGCATGTGCTTGAAATTACATGTCTTCGTATAGACGCACTACAACCTCAGAGTATGTGTACTTATATGTATTTATACACTCCTATGAATTCTCCCGCAACCAGCTACGAAATGTACGAATACAAACGCGCATACGGAACCATAAAACAATTTACAGTTGAAATAAAAAATTAACTCTAAACATAAACACCTAACACAGTTGCTTATACACGGGAAGGTGCCAGCAGAGAAAAAGGCAAAGGAACAACACACTTATCACCCACCAATTAAACGGCTTTCAAAGTGGCGCCCATCGGTCATTACATATTCGAACCACCATTTAAATAAATTGCGAATCAAGGAGCAGACTGTAATGATGAAAGAAAATGTAACAAATTCTTTGAAAATTCTGTTCACAGTCTAGCTTTTTAGGTTATATTGACAATGGGTAATTTTTAGGGTAATTTCCCCAAAAATTACTCATCCATAGGGTGATTTGTGCTGGCTGGGTACACAGGACAGCGATCGCAGACAGTTTCGACGCAATCCACAACCAGAGAAAAAACAATCACAACTAGTGTATTGGTTATACAGAGTCGAGGCAGTGATCCGCATAACGCCAAGGGCAACACGAGAATCAAGGTCCCAGCAACAAAGAGTTTTCAAATCGTTCGAACACGTTAGTCCAGGGGGAATCAAATGTCACAGTTCTAGGGACGTTTATGTCGTGTGGACCACTTTGTCGGACGACTTGAAATAGATAACAAGGGAGAGAACATCAGCGGAATGTTCGAATTGCATATGCATCAGCTTCTCTATTGTTACACTGCTCCTGCCTCAAGGAGGCACTGACCCCTGTGCCTCAATACCGCCAATGCTGCTGAAATCACCTTGGGCTGAGATTTCCACTATCTGCTCCGCGATCGGAACACTGCCATGTGGTACTGGTGGAGGCCGCATCTGGGCATTCTCCGGCGTTTGGGATGTCTTTATTTGATTGTAATGTACCATAAGTACATTCGCCGTTGGATTTGTAGTGTCGTGAATTACATAGACTGTGGGTGACAACACGTACACAAACGGACTTTGTAGGCAGCCCCCAATGGTGGTTTCGGTCTGTACAATCAGACGTGATCCCCGATGCGGTAAATTGGTCCGTTTGCTATACGGTCATGACAGCTTTTCTGATGGTGTTGCGAATTTGACTGATGCTGGGCGGCAGTTTTGTAGGCGACTCTCAACCGTTCGCCCGGTTCCTTGACATACTGTGGTAACCTTATGCATTCGGCTGGCGCCAGCGGTGCTAGTACTTCAATTAGCAGTCGTAGTTTATAACCTAGGGTTAGTGGTGAAGGCGTGTCCCCTGTGCTCGAATAGATGGCAGCCCTATAGGCTAAGAGACATTGTGGCAGAATTTCGTTTCAACGATCCGACTGGTGTTGTTCAATAGAGGTACGCAGAATTGTCATTACGGTACGATCGGTTCGTTTGATCAAGCCGTTACTCTCAAGGTGATAAAGAGTCGTTCGGGTTTCGTGTATACGCAACATACGACATGCTTCTTCCAGGAGGCGACTTTCAAACACAGCGCCTTGATCAAAGTGCAGATCACTGGGTGTACCGTTCGTTAACGAACAACGATGCTACGGTAGAAGCTTCTTGGTTTGGCATCGGAAAGGCTTCACACAATTTTGTAAAGAATATTTTTATAGATATATATATCCTCTCTTTGACGTCGATAGTGCTTTCATCACATCAACTCCCACTCGGTGGTTGGGGCCAAATGTTGCAACTGTTTGAACCGAGGCCCTGGGAGCTGCAGTGGAGGATTTAATTCGCACACAGATGTTACAGTTGTCACAATAGCGTAAAACATCGTCATCTAGCTTCGGCTACCAAAAGCGCTGTCGAAAAGCTGCTTCAGTTCTTCGCTGACCCGTGTGTCCCAGTTCTCAATATACCTCTCGGACAACCTTTGAAACCTTGCCAGATTGGACGATTAGTCTATATGTTTGTTTAGTTCTATCAACTAAATGCAATATACCGTCGATAGTTGGCAAATTCGCCCACTGTGACCATAAGCAGTGCTCTTTGGGGGGTTTGCCTTCCATTTCGCGACCAATCGGTTTTGGGTTTCCATCAAGTTGTCGGCGGTAAATTTTGGAAATGTACGGATCAATCAGTTGCTAGTGTGCCCACATAGCCCCAGTTGAGGGTGTGGATAACGTAGCGTTAACATTTTCCGCAGTGAAGCGAAACAAAGCATCAGCATTCGCGTGACGGCTGCCCGGGCGATGGATACAGTCAAAGTCGTAATCCTGCGAATATTTTAACCATCGTACTACTTGACCCTCCGGCTCTCGAAAGTTGCAAAGCCATTGTAGTGCTTGACGGTCCGTTCGAACTTTGAAGGGTTTCTCGAGCAAGTAAAGGCGGAAGCGTTCAAGGAAATGCATTAAAACTAACATTTCGTGGCGCGTAGTGCAATAACGTCTTTCTTGCTTATCGAGCGGACGAATTGCATGGCAATCGTGACTTCTCTGTTGGCCGATTTCTGGGACAGTACAGCGCCGATAGCTAAGTCACTGGCGTCAGTGTCTAGTACGAAGTCACCAGCCGATGGCGAGGAATCGAGAAATGCGAGAATGGGAGAGGAACTAGGCTTATCCTTAAGAGTGACACTCAGCAGACCATACGAATTTCTTGCCTTTCTCTGTAAGCTGACGTAATAGGGATGCCAACTCCTCAAAATGTTAAACAAACTTCCGATAATACGAAGCCAGTCTCATAAAACCGTGTACTTCGTTCACTGATCGTGGTATTGGCCACTCAACAATTTTATTGACTTTTGTGCCAACGGTTTTTACTCCCGTGTATTTTATCGAATGGCTTAAGAATGATATTTCTTGCATTAAGAACACGCATTTTGGGGGCTTCAACTTCATGCTCGCCGTTTGGGGACGTTCGAATACACTCTTCAGTCTGGAATTATGCTGTTCTATTGTGGCGGCGTAAACACTAACGTCGTTGAGGTAGATGAACATTGGCCTGGTAATAAGTCTTGCAACAGTCCGCATCAATCGCTGAAAAGTAACAGGCGCGTTAGCTATATCAAACGGCATCATTTCAAATTAATACAACCCGGATGGAATGACGAATGCCGTCTTTTGACAATCTGCCGGGCAAATTTCAACCTGCCAGCAACCCGAAGCTAGGTCAAGCGTGGAGAACCACTTTGCGCCATATGAAGCATCGAGTATAGTAAGTGCGCGTGGCAGAGGAAACGTTTACTCTCTTTGTTATAGCCTTCAGACATCTGTAGTCAACACATAACCGTAAGCTTCCGTCTTTCTTTTAACCAGAACGACGCGAGACTGCCATGAAAATCTACGCGATTCTCCACCAATCCAATTCCCGACACAATAGAGTTTCTAACAAGAGACCAATCCATACCTCGCGTTGAAGATACCACACCAGGATTGGACGAACATTCTCAATGTCACGCCGTCTGTTGTTTGCTTATTTCTTTGTTCCGTATTGCACCAATTAACATTCAGTTTATGACTTCGTATAATGATAATATATATTTCTCAACGCATCTGTGAGAAACACGCTCGGATGTGGGCGATCATGACAGATAATTGCATGCGGTACAAAACAACAAATGGATATACAACAAGATAAACCTGAAGTCTGTTGAAAAAAGAAGACTTAATCAGAGGGGAAATAGCCACAGTTTACAACGTTCGATTTACACACAAGGAAAGAAGATAGTTCGTCTGTTCCATAGATTTAGTTCAAAAAATGAGATTTTACATTAATTTACCTTTTACAAGGTTAAGTAAAGACGACGTTTCAAATTACAACAAGCAAGCCAGACGTTCTGGCTTCGTGTACCCGTTACACTCGAAAACCAACGTTGAGCAACGTGGATACACCGGGGGACAGCGTTCTTCTGAAGTAAGGATTCTAACGACAGTCCTGTGAACGGAGACAATAGAAACAAGCGTGATCCAAAGGCCCAGCAAGACATGCACACGACTTACACAATCGGAAACAAAAGTGGCCCCAACAACACGGCAGCACGGTGCGTTAAGAAATATTTCAAAGCCACACCGGGAAATACATGCACCTTCATCTTTGAAGAAGTTCGTCGTTATTTGACGTAACTTCAGTCGGAAAAATGCTGAAATAATTTAGTTTGGGCGAAGAAGGAAGGGAAGTCCCAAAATCTGACGAAGATTTGAACAGACTCCAGCGCGGGACCTCGATGTCTGCTCAAAAACGTCGAAAAGTTGACATTCTTGCTAATCGCTTGAGAAATATGGGGTTTTCAACGCCCATTCATCGCGAAAATTTTCCTTGCATTATGGATGCTCGTGGGAATAAGAAAAAGAGCGCAATGTCATGTGTTAAATGGGAAGATGTGAAGTAATCAAACGTAATATGAAGATTAATGTTAATGTTATATTTTTTAACAAAAACTTTACGCGATACTGATATTTTTGTGTTTTTCCAGTAAAGTATGTAATATTCGCAAATAATTGTTATGACATTCTGCGATACTACTACTACTACTACTTCTAGACTGATTATCACTTGATAAGCATAAACTTGTCCGAGGTTTTGACGTCAGTTTGTTTTATAGGGTCAATGTTCAAGCTAGAATCTATATTTCGTGGCCCACCACAGTTAATAATGATTAATGAGGAGGGAGTACGACGCAGGGGGACAACACGTGATATGAATTGAGGTTTCGGTGGGTTTATCATGTATTTTTGACATCAGTTTGTTTTATAGGGTTAATGTTCAAGGTAGAATATGTATTCCATAGCACGATTCAGTTACTAATGGATAATGAGGAGGGTTTGAGGAAGGGGAGACAACGCACGATGTGAATTGGGGTTATAATTAGATTATATAAGGTAAACGGGGAAATTCTTTTTACAGTTTTCTGCGGAGAGTTTTTGTATGCCGGCCAAGTTAACCGTCAGTAATAGCTACTATTAATTATGGTCTGATTAATTACCAAGGTGAACAACTTACTACGAATGGGCATATATATAAAATGTGGAAAAGTGTATGTGTGAGATATAATCCTTCTTTTTCTTTTTTTTGTTTTCAGTACAACTCTATATAAGTGACGCACGTGAGTAAAATGATGCGGTTTCATGAATTCTTAATGAATCAAATGTGAGATCGGATGTGGGTAATCGGTGGATACGCAGTAAACAGTTTCGGGCAAGCTGTTTCAAATAAGACCCTGATAGTACATACGTTTATTGTACTGACGGCTAAACGTTATCTGGACCACATTCAAAAAGGTAATCAGAAGATACACAAAGTTTGAAGATTGACATTATGTTTGATGATGTAAGGAAGCTGTCCGGACCCTTTTTAGTATGCTGAGTGCTGTTACTGGCTCTGATTTCATTCGGAAGTCTATTCCAAATATAGGAATATTTTACAATACAGAGGTTAGCTCGTAGCGTTTTGCAAGCTGACAGGGTTGGCACAGTGGAACTCTTATTTCTCAGATCATACGAGGGGCTGTGTTTGAAATGAACGGCAAACGATGTTGTGAGGGCCTCCAAGTGTATCAGTTTATACAGACGTGTAAGATTCAACTTTGGCCTTCGTAACCGAAGCGGACCAATACAAAGTGTTTGACAACGTTCACTATAGGTGGGTGAGGATGAATATTTTATTGAGCCTTTGGTAAATGATCGTTGGAGATTTTCTAAAGCAATCTTATCGGCTTCGCGTAGGTGGCAATAAATGAAGATGCAATACTCAAGTTGAAGCCGAGCGCACATTTTGTAAACAACCAGCCTCGCATCCGATAGACCTAATGTCTGTTTGATAAGGCCTATTGTTTTTCTAGTTTTTGTCAACCCAAAGCGTACTTTTTCAGAGAATTTGAAGGAGTTTGAATACCATATTCCTAGATCTCGAACGGATGTAGCGTTGTCAATATGCTGACCGTCTAATGAGACATACCCATTGGGTATTTGACAACCACAAGTGTTAATGTTCGACTTGTTGCTGAGAACGTCATGAGCCATGTTTTGCACCACGACTCCAAAGATGCTAGGTCATGTCATATATTTTGTAGACACGAGACGTGGTTGCTGGGCTGGTGGAACGTGTAAGCGATTTTGATATCGTCAGCAAACAGAAAGGGTTTGCCATGTTTAATAACATCGCATACGTTATTTATACACGTGAGGAAGAGCAGTGGTCCCAGAACTTTTCCTTGAATCACCCCACAAATCACTGGTTTTGGCGTTTTGCAGTGCTCTCCGATTTTGACAGATTGGGTTCGGCCTCCAATATAGAAAGACATTCAGCTGTACAAGGGGTCTTGTATTCCAAGGGATGCTATTTTGATTAACAGGCGCTTATGGGGCACACGATCAAAAACCTTTCGCATGTCAAGGAGCATGATAATGACCGCATTCCCTTCATCGGCAGATACCGAAATATGGTTTGAAAATTCCAACTGACATGTCAAGCAAGAGCGCTTACTAAAGAAGCCGTGCTGCGAAAGGTTTATAAGGTTTTGTGACCTTAAGAATGCAACGATGGATGCTTTTATTATTCTTTCAAACATTCTTGAGCAGGTTGGTGTGTGGTTTACTGGAAGATAGTTACTAATATCTTGTTTCGGACCACTTTTATAGCGAGGCAATATGATTGACTTTTTCCACTGGGAGGGAAAAGTGCTGGATAGAAGTGATAACGTGAACAAATTTAGTAAGAGGATGAGTACATCCTCAACTCCTTGCTTGATAAAGACTGATGGGGTACCATCAGGTTCAGGGTGGATTGTGGGTTTAACGATAGCCGACTGTAAGCGGATACTCCTAACGTAAACCGAAATATTGCACAGGACTTTTGTTGTTTTCAACAGGATAACGGGTGATACTGTGCTTTTCACGTTAAACGCCACAGCAAAAAGTGAGTTGAAGAGTTAACGCATGTCAACTGGGTCATCGAAAACCGTATTATCTTTGAGAGTGACAACTTTTATAGGAGGCTCCCTCATAGAACTTCTCCGTCTCATCAGTTTCATTAGTCTCATGCTCCTTTGCTCACTGCCAAGCGCAAGCTCTTCTTCATTCGCATAACGCAGTTGCATTCTGTATTCCATATGTTCAGACATACTGCTCATTTGCATTACTAGGGGGAAGTCCAGTGTTCTTCTGTGCACCGACGTAAGTGATTTAAATTTTCCAGCCGCTTTTGCAGTTAGGATTCTACCTTGCACATAAGAATCAACGCGTTTTGACTTTATGGTGGCCAGAATATCGATACACATATAGTGAAGTGTTTGATAAATTCCTCGGTTGCTACTTTTGGGTCTGATGTAAGAAAGGACGTATTTTAATTCAAAGATCTTAGTAAGGAAGAGAAGGTACTCCAATCGATATATTTGATCGGACGATAGAATACAACTGTGAGTTTGATAACTGTATTGAGGTCAAACTGACACTTCACGATATTATGGTGACTTCCTGGAAATTGTTCCAGAACGGATATCTCTACGGACGATATACCTGTGGTGAATATGAGATCCAAAATATGTTTCTGGCGGGCGGGCGCTAAGACATGTTTGTTCTATCCATTCGGTTGAATGCATAAAAGAAAATCAACTTGCTTTTCAGGAGCTGTGAATGAGATCCGGGGGATATTTGGCATGTTAAAGTCACTACCCATTAGTTTGTATTCGCAAGGTGTGTTTGATACATGACTTATCACTTCTACAAAGTCAGTCAAGTCACTGCTAGTAGCATTAGGCGGTTGGTAAATACATCCAATAAGTAGGTCGCGAGAACCTATGGAGGCCATTAAACACAACTAGTCCTTGATTTTATTAAGACTAGGCTCGTTAAGTGTAACTGCGAAAAATTGCACTTTTAGGTAAATGGTGCATCCACCGCCTCGTCCTATGAGACAATCCCTACGAAATATATTCTATTCTATGAGGCTTAGTTGTGTGTCTGTATTATCAACAGAACACCCCGTCTCAGTGACGAGAAAGATATGAGGATTAGACAAAAGAACAACTAAGCTAAGGATGTGCATCTTACTTATCAACGACCTTACGTTTATGAGTAACAAAAAGATGGGATTGATTCTATCAGACACAACGTTTAAGCTGCTAAAGAACAACATGACAGATGGGGAAGAGGGTTGCAAAATGTCATGTGGAGAGGTCCGGTCTGAGGGATATATCAACTCCCCACTCATGTTCGAGTGGATGTCGCAAAAATTTAAATTCTCGACAGAAGGTGCTGGAAGGGTGTCATTGTGGTAGGATGACTGAGTGGGGCATGGGGAGGGGGCCAGGTGATGGTGGATGAAATGCCGGACGGTGCACTAAAAAGAGACTGGGTTGGGGGACATTAGTGCTAGTTATATAATCAGGTAGTGATGCACCTGACGGAAGACATACGTTGGGAATTTGGTTACTAGCATCATTCCTGTTTTGGATCGAAGAATAGGATATTTTGTAGCTATCAGGTAATGCTTGGAAAGTGTTGAATTTATTATAGTTGTGGATTGAAAGCAGCAGAAGACTAATTGTTCATCTTCGTCTGCGAAGCGTTCTTTAAACCAGATACGTAGCGCTTATGAAATACCGCCGGTTTGCCCTCGTGTTGCAAATCTAACAGATTGTTTCCTAGTAGGCAGCGTACAGGTTTCAGTGCTGGTTGTTGGAGACTTGTTCAGGCGTTTTGGTTTTGTGATTGGCATGTACAGTCACTCCAGATAGTGGAGGGAAATGCCTACAGTACGAAGGAGATGGATTTGCCTGTCCAATCTCGTCTTTGTTCTCGAACTTTTGGATATTGCCCCTCACACTGTGGAGAACTTTGGTCACCCTAGTTCCAGGACTCATTCCAGTCAGCGTCTCGGTTGGCGGAGGGAATCGTCGATGAATAGGAGAGGTATTTTTGGCGCTAACCGTGGGTTTTACTGGAGATACTTCACCGCACCTAACGTCAACAGAGCTGGATGTGGTTTGCTTTCAGTATCCTTTTAGACGGACATGGTAACGGTGTTGCCAGTTACAATTTGCTGATCTAGGGAGGTTGTGGAACAGTCTAGATCAACGGTCAAGTCAATGAGGTTGTCGACTTTGTTACTCGAGTTCTTTTTTACCTGGGAAATATTTGTTCGTCATATTTCTCGTTGGAGTGGTGTCTTATCACCAAACACTTTTATCGACTGAACATTTGTGGCACTTATAATTTGGTCTTGTTTTCTGACAAACTCATTTGCTACAAGTTCATTTGTGGACTGCAATAACAGTGGACAGCATTTTTGCTGTACCTTCTTGCGAAGTCTCAGACAGTGACATTCCTGGTCTTCCATCCTACTAGCCTCGAGTAATACCTTCTCACGGATAGCAGAGGTATTCTGTCAGGCACGTTAAACACAACCACCTTACTTGAACAGCGTATCCCTTTGTGCAATTCAGTAGCTATTGTATCAATAAACGTTTCAGCGGCTACGAGATTTTTATGACTAGACCTGGTAGTCTCAGTATGGGTGCTGATTGGGGCACTTAGAATGCTAACAATCGGATTCGGTCGGTGCAAAATGTTGATAAGCTATTCATACCTACTGTGTATTTTCGCTATTTCAGCATCTAGACCCGCTATTTTATTAACCTGATCTGCAAATATATCGGACAATCGTTGCGACCATAACGCCCGTATAAGCTCAACCCCCCACACCCAGAAAATTTGTGGGTATCTTCATTGAGTTTCCGCAGCTTGTTCGCACATCCAACGACATTCCAACAGTGACCTCCAATGTCACACATCACATCGGTAATAAGGGATCCCCCGTCTCAGCATGACCTCGCCGGTTGGCTCCCGACAGACTAAAACTCGCCAGGGCAGGTTCCAAGCACATGCTCGAACTCGGGATAATACGCTCTTCCGTTAGACCATGGACCTCACCGATGCATATAGTCCCTAAGAAGTGGGGTGATTGGCGCCCATGTGGTGATTACCGCGGGCCCAACGAAGCACCAATTCCTGACATGTACCCAATTGCGCGCATGCAACATTTAACTACTTGCTTATACGGAAAAGCCACATTTAGCGAAATAGATTTCGTATGCGTTTATCACCAGACTTCAGTAGCCAAAGAGGATATACCCAATACCGCGGTTATAACCCCATTTGGCCTATTCGAGTTTCTTCGAATACCATTTGGTTTGAACAACGCAGCTTAAACCTTTCAACGCCTCATTCATGAAGTGACTCGCGGTGTGGAATTTGTTTACCCTTATTTCAATGATATTGTGGTTGCTAGTTCTTCACAAGAGGAACACCTTACGCATATTTGCCCCCTGTTGGAACGTTTCACTAAGCAGGGCGTCACATTTAAGTTCACCAACTGTGAAATACGCAAGGCCACAACAGAGTTCCTGGGTCACAAAATCTCAGAAAATGGAATCGTCGCACTCAGGGATAGGGTGAAAACCATCTATGAACACCCTGAACCAACATCCTTTAAGCAACTTCGTTTGGTCAGATCAACTACTACCGACGTCTCATACCTCGTTGTGAGCATATAATGCAACCACTGACTGATCTACTCCCTGGAGGTGAACGCAATTCCCAGTTCGCCGGTGCTGCACGCACTGCATTCATTGAGCTCAAGGATGCGGTCGTCGACTTAGCTCTCCTTGCTCATCCTGATCCTAACCCAACACTATCAATCGTAACCGGCGTTTCTGATACAGCTGTTGGTGCTGTGTTACAGCAGCTCGTTGATAAGCAATGACAACCTTCAGCTTTTTCCTCCAAACGTTTAAAACCAGCGATATCCTGCTACCGCACGTTTGGTAGAGAGTTACTAGCTATCTACCTGGACATCCACCACTTCCGGCGTCCGGTAGAAGGCAGGGCTTTTACGATTTACACTGATCACAAGCAGTTAATCAATACTCTGAAGGCTTCATTTAACAGGCATTCCCCAAGAGAAGTTAACCGCCGGAACTCTATCTCTCAGTTTGCGACCAATATACGACGTTCCAGGTAGCAGAGACACTGTCGCGAATGCCCTATCACGTGTTCATAACCTCAGCGCATCGGTTGACACTGGTATCGATTTAGCAGCCGCGCAAGCCACTGATTCTGGCGTCGAGCCTCTTCGTCAAAGGGGCTCTCTCACAATCCAACCCATACCTCTGACAGCGTCACAAGGAACAATCCTGCGCGACACTTCCGAGGGCAAGCCTCACTCCGTAGTGCCTGAATCATTCCACCGCACAGTGTTCGAGACACTGTGCAATCTGTCTCATCCAGGTATACGTGGTTCAGTTAAACTTGTCACTAAACGTTTCGTATGGCTTGAGGTAAATCCTGATATCCGCAATTGGAGCCGTTCTTGCCTCCAATGCCAGCGTCCCAAAGTCCACCGTCATGCGAAGAGCCCTCTCGGTACTTTTCCTTTGCCAGACACACGTTTCCACTATGTGCACGTCGATCTGGTGGACCACTCACTGCATGCAAACGGCTCTATTTTTCTGTTGACGTGTGTTGACTGCTTCATAAGATGGCCTGCAGCCGTACCGCTACCTAACTGCACCTCAGAAACGGTAGCCAGTGCCTTCCCAGAACGTTGGGTGGCACATTTCGGTTGTCCATTTTTTGAATACTAGCTGACTTAGTGGACATTTTGGCAAAATATTCCTTTTTTAACAACTAATGATCGGAACTTTTAAAAGCAACTGATAGTGACAGAAAGAAGCAAATAGTGAGCTAATTTGAGTGGGTATTTGATATAAATGAAAAATACACTTGCACGCAATAATAACTGATTTTTTTCGAAACACGCGCCATTTGTTGGTAACAGTCAGCTTGTAACAATCATTGTTCATTCAGGAAGTTTGTCGTCAACAGGGGCTCCTCTTCTTCTTTGCAAACTGCACAAACCGCGGACTCTGTAACACAAGGGAGGGAGGCAAGGATTGACCGCGGTTTGAAAGCATACGACGGGCGCTTTTCCACTTTTGGTTTTACTTTACACTGGCCACTCAACTGGCTAGCCAGCATTAGCCGGCTGAACACAAAGGCCTCGCTCACACATCTACTGGTCTTATTTCTTCGGATGTACACCGGGTATGTGATGTGCGAATGGAACCGCAAGCGGTGCAGCGCCAGCCACCTGGGGGTGATGGTTTAAGGCGCCGGCTTCCTTCGGCTTCAGCCACTGTGACAGGCTAATCCGTTTCGGATGCCGCCTGCCGTATATTTCAGTGTGTTTACCCATATATATATAGTGTATACCAGTATGTATATATGTATATGCGTGCACAAGTGTATGTGCGCTTAAGTTGGTAAGTACATGTATGCATAAATGAGGGCATATCTACTTTCAGCTACATATATACATATATGTAGATATATACATGTGTATGCGTGCATACACATGAACGTACAGGTATGGAAATTTGCATTCATGTGTGTATGTACGTAAACCTGAACATGCTGCAATCTATACTAATTTAGTTTATATACACGAACCAAGTATGTTTCTAAACGTAAAATGTTCACAAACTTAACGTCCGTTTGCAAATGAGTGCACGCAAATGTTTCTCTGGTACGCCCACAGAGAAACCTCTAAAAGAAGACCCAGTGAGCCTCACCTAAAGAAACAGCAATAGCTAATGCACTGCCATTTGCAAACAAATGAACGCAGCTCGTGGAACCTTATTGCATGTGACCGTAAATAGGGCCTCGTATTCTTTCACTTGGCACCAAAAAACACAATTTGTTTTCCGTCTTCAGTTCCAGAAAACTATCCTTTCCCCTTCCACTTGGTTGTGTTACATGGCCTAGGTCTCCGCACGTACAGACGAGAGTTACCATGATCTGCAGTTTGTACGCCAGTAATGGTATCAACCGGTGCACTGACTGCGCTGTACTCAGTGTACGTTGAAAGTATCCAAATCCGCGGGATCCTACTTCTGAAGGCATATCCGACAAACGTTACTGTCTACAGGTTTCATGGCAAACCGCCTTTCAAAACTTTCTTCAACCTTCGTTTTAAACTGTTTTAGCGTACAGCTTCTCAAATACGAGCTGCGTCCATGAGATGTTTAAATATCTAAACCTCCGGCGTTCTCTAATCGATGATACGGCATCCACAGTTAGACCTTCTACGCTTGTTAGAGGGAAAATCAGAAGCTTCTGTGAAAGCTAAAGGCGTGCGACTCAATTTATCGGGCATACCTGCAGTCTTGCTTGTCAATGGCATTTGAGCAGTATCACGCGGCTCGTGTGCAGTGGGGAAAATGCTGCAGGTTTGGTCATTTGAGCTTACTACCTAGCTCTTTCCGACTGATGGTACCCGCGTTCCGGGAACCCTTCTGGAGTAAAAAACAGCAATTCATGACGTTCACAATTTCGGACTATTATTTCGCCCGACCATTGGTTCTCGAGAGAGGCTCGGTTGCTTATCTGCACAACCATTCCACCTGCAACTGAACATTGCGACAAAAGACCCGAATGACTTCAGAGTGACACATGTATCTCTTGAAAAGCAGCAACGTGTCCACGATTGTTTCCTCTATTCACACATCACAAATTAAGGCCTATGTCTTGGCAGACATCCTTCTTATTTTTTACTCTGTAAAAACGAGGATGAGAAACGAACACACACATACAATCAACGGGTTCATCGTATTCACGGAACGGGGCTTCGGTTCCGGCAGAGAATGAAGGCTACTGCGGCTTCTCTCATTCAAATGGAACACAGCAGCAACTCGTCGACAGGGATCGTCTGATGGGATGAATAAAAGCAGTCGCTATTAATGCATCCTATAACGTCAACATGGAAAAGGCGTTTTGTATTACAGCGTATTTCTAAACAGCTCTTTGTGTAAGCTATGTCTATAACCTTTGCGCCGCTGTGAAGTTAAAGGAAAATATTCCTTGCACGACGCGAGAGTGGTTTCAGGAGCAATGTAAAATGTTCCAGGCTCACCAGCGTTCGAATAATTCCTTCAACTCAGTGTTTACCTTGAACCGGAGTTCATCAGACACA
>JTDE01005798.1:2853-40735 GCA_014338405.1 Paragonimus skrjabini miyazakii
GAGTTAGAAACTAGCGGAATCAACCGTCTATTGAGGCAAATTTCCACTTTTATCACATTTTTGATCTGGTATTCACACTTGGATTTTGTGTAGTGCTTAGATCCACTACAGCAGAGGGTTTGGAGCACTGTAGACGGTGCTCAACGAAGAGGGGAGTTGTGCAATATGCGACCGAAACCAGCAGGCGCGCACTAGTTGAATTTGAATTGGTGACAGAGCGTGCTGCTGTGTTGTCTGCGCCGTTTTAGTTATCGTTTGTGTAAGTCGTGTGCATGACTTACTGGGCCTTTGGCTCATGATTGTTTCTTGTTGTTTCCTTTTGCAGGGCTTGTTGGAACCCCTACTTCGGAAGAACGCTGTCCCTTGGTGTCCCAACATTCCACAGAGTTGGTCCGCAAGCGTAACGGACAACCAGAGTAAAGACAGCCTGCCTGCGCGTTACAATAAAGATGATGTAAATCACAATTTCGTCTTCGGGCTGAGCAGCGAATAAAGCTCTTTGATGGCCGTCATTTTCCTTACGTGTTGGTGGGTCTAAGTTGCGAGAGTTGCGTTCCGATACTTGAGCTCTCATTTCCGTATCGCTTTGCGATATCGTTGCATCCGTTCGTGATAGAGATACTGCTCGTGGTTTTGCGTTTGTTCTTGTCTTTCTTTATCAAGTGGGGTCGTAACAGTTGGCGACGGGCACCATTTCGACTCAACGTCGTCGGACGCTGCTGACGTTAATTTGCTGTTGCAGCACCAGATGGAGCTTATGAAGATGCTTGCCGAAAGTTTGTCTAATATGAATTTGAGCCAGTCCGCACAATCTGGAAGTGCGCAATCCGTTGACTATTTAGCAACCGGTATCTCCGAGTTCGTTTACGACCCGCATGCGAACGTGACATTCGATTCTTGGTTCCATCGGTATGATGACTTGTTTCGTATTGAGTTTGCTAATCAAGATGACTCCTAGAAGGTCAGACTTCTCCTCCGCAAACTTGGCTCTGCGGAGCACGAGGGGTACACCAACTTCATCTTGCCCAAGAACCCACGTGACATCAGCTTCAACGAGACGGTCAATATCCTGTCGCAAATATTTGGTTACCAGTCTTCTCTATTCAACTTGCTGTACCACTGCCTCAAGTTGACCAAACGAGGCTCTGATGACCTTGTCACCTACGCTGGCATCGTGACTCGTGAGTGCCAGCGGTTCAAGCTATCCTCCCTCACGGAGGATCAGTTCAAGTGCCTCATTTTTGTTTGCGGCCTCCAGTCTCCCAATGATGCTGACCTTCGCACGCGCCTGCTCAGTCGTGTCCAATAAGACGAATCAGTTACTCTTCACGACCTCACTACCGAAGACCATCAACTCCTCAACCTCAAACAGGATTCTGCCTTGGTCCAGAATTCTGCTCAGTCTTCAACTTCTGTCAACACAGTCACAAGTCCAAGGCAACAATTGCAACCCTCCCTAACGAACCGCCCAGTCAACTCTGCCTGCAGGTAGACGCTGCCCTCTCCTTGTTGGCATTGCGGCTCATGGCAATACACGCGTTATTGCACCTTCAATCAACACCGCTGTCAGCGATGCAAAAAGCTGGGTCACAAAGACGGTTATTGTCAATCACACACGCTGGGCAGTCAACGCGCAACCAACAAGCGGCCACGCCCACCAAAATCTAAACCAGCCGCCAGGTCCAACAGCTTGCTTCCTTCCTTCAAAGCCGATGTCGCCTCACGCAGAAAGTTTGTGTTCGTACTGATCAACGGGCACCCAGCTCGTCTCCGGTTTGACACTGCGTCTGATATCACCATCATCTCCAATCGACTATGGAAATCAGTCGGCCGCCTGCCAGCCCAGCTGACATCCCATTCTGCCACCGGCGCCTGTGGTGGTACAGTGCAATTAACTGGGCAATTGCATTGTCATGTCAACTTCAAAAACAAAGCCATCTAAGCAATCTGTTACCTGTCTGATTCGAATCGCAACCTAATTGGACTCGATTGGCTTGAACAACTTGGCCTAGCAGAACTACCGATCATGGACATTTTGCAATCGACTGCAGTCCTCCACAGCTAATCTGCCACGCATTCCGGATGAACTTATTCGACGTTTCAAGTCAGTGTTCGACGAAAGTCTTAGCTGCTGTACTCGTGCTCAAGCGGTTTTGCACCTCAAACCTGCCGCCCAAGACGTCCTGTACTTTACGCTACTTTACCTCTCGTCGACCAGGAACTCAAACGACTTGAGGATTTTGGAGTGCCGACATCTGTCACCCACTCATTATGAGCAGCGCCCATCGTTTTCGTGAAGAATGCCAATGGATCAGTTCGTACCTTCGCTGATTTCTTCACTGGGCTGAACGCCGCTTTGAAGGCTAACTACCATCCGCTGCCCGTCCCTGAAGACATGTTCACGATCCTTAACGGTGGAATGTGCTTTGCCAAGCTCGATCTGGCCGATGTATACCTGCAGGTCGAAGTGGCTCCACAATCCCGTGGCCTGCTGACGATCAACACACATCGCGGTCTGTGCCAGTACTGCAGACTGCCATTCGGTGTCAAGACCGCCCCAGCCATTTTCCAGCAGATCATGGATGCCTTGTTATCGGGCCTGTCTAGCACGGCTGCCCATCTGGACGACATCACTATCTCTGGGCGAGCACGTGATGATCTTCGAGAACGAATCGCGGCCGTTCTCCGAAGCGTTCAAGTTTACGGATTTCGGCTTCGAGCAGCAAGTGCCAGTTTTTCATGTCGGCCATCAAGTACCTCGGTTTCGTCTTCAACGCTACCGGCCGCTGTCCGGAGGCTGTAAGTCACAAGTTCGCCTTCGGGCTGAGCAGCGAATAAAGCTCGTTTGAAGGCCGTTTTTTTCCTTACGTGTTGGTGGGTCTAAGTTACGAGAGTTGCGTTCCGATACTTGAGCCCTGATTTTCGTACCGCTTTGCGATATCGTTGCATCCGTTCGTGATAGAGATACTGCTCGCGTTTGTTCTTGTCTTTCTCTATCAGGTGGGGTCGTAACAATGAGGAACTTACCAAGTTGTTTGTTCTATCAATATCGTGGATTACGCTATTCTTCAAAATGTTCATTCAGCAAATCACACAATTGTATCCGAGGGACGAAGCGGGTGCGTCTATGCGTCTCAAATACAAACCTATAAAAAAATCGGGATTGCACTTGCAATGAACTCAGTAGTTAAAGAAATCACACGCTATGACTTGTGAAAAACAAGTGCGTCGGAGTACCGCAACCGGCTTCCAATGAAAATTCCCGACGGTGGACACATAGTGCAAGCAGCAAAGCGAGCAGCGAGAAAAGGGGATGCACCGGTCGGGTGAATCATCCTTAATTGCGTATATTTCATTTCTCCAAGATCCAATGCCTGTCCAACCTAGGTATCCCCGTGCCGCATTCGCCAGTACCGGATTCATAAACTGCCTGTGAGGTCTCGGTCCAACAGCTATTAGGATCTTGCGAATAAAAACAAGTATAGGCAGCTTTCTCAGCCGGTTTGATATTTATGCTTTACAGACGGTTTAGGTAGTTTCTTAACAACCAGTGGTTGCTGTCGGTGGGATCCTTGTCCAGCACAAGTAAGACGGAAACAACAACGTACCAACGCATAGTTCGAATCCAAGTGTGCGCTCCAATAAGGACAGTCCTTAATTGAGCCCCGCTATCTATAACTAACAGCCATGTGGTCTATCTGATACCAGGCCTGATTCGGTAAATCTAAGCACCAAGTATATCAATGAAGCGCATGATGTCTATAGCTAGTGCAGACTGAAAATAGCTTGTACTCAGCTCACAGCTGTCATAGTCGTCCGCCACTATCCAAGCGATGTGATGCTATCCCAAAACTGCTATCGGAACAACACTTGGTCAAACGAGTTCACTCGTTAAATCCTTGTACATGCACAAACTAATTTGGTTAAGCCATGTACTAAAGATGTCAGCTAACCGTCTGTCACACCAAGCACACTTTGTCGACGCTATGTTTGACAGTACAGTGTGGAAGGAGTCAACAATAGCATGTTTTCGCCTACCAACTCTGCAGTGTGCAGCAGATAGGGCAACTCGGTTCATACTGCAAGACGGCCGATGTAATGTGGAATTGACAATATTGTGAGTAGTCATGGTCGTTTGTGGGCTGAGATACTGCCAGGGGGCCCATACCTTTTGTTCATTGTTCGATGATAGAAGGCAGGAATCGCTGATTGTGTTAGCCTCTTCACTGAGCGTCTCGATACCGGAGTAAGCAGGGTTAACTATCCTATTTCTTCCAGCGAGCATCATATGTACAATTTTGAGCCGCTTGAAGCCCACGTCGTTGGGTGCTAGCACCACTTGCGCATTCCAATTATCAACGGCCTGCCGTGACAGTCGAAATAAGGCACGAAGTCGCCTCGATCGTTGTTTGAGAATCGTGAATGGATGACCCACGGAATCTGTGCTCGTTTCGGGGGGGGAAAGTTTGCTTTAAGCTCCTCGCCCATGTCACCTCGCAAAATGCGGCGTATCACAATAAGGTCATCGCGGAGCCGCCTGTAACTCTGAGGGTACATGTTCAGATACTCTAGCCGCCAGTTATAGGAGAGGCTCTTCATCCCAACAACTATGCGTTTGGGTGCCCTCTGTACTATTTCAAGTTGGGATACCTCATTTTATGTATAGGAGAACACGCCACAGTACTGTGGCGTGGTCGTACTCTAGTCTCGGATGAAAAAGAGATGAGAAGAGTAAGCAAAAGGCCTCCTTGTACACTTTAGCAAAGGATAGACGGATAGCCCCAAACATTCTGCCAACTTCAACATAAGCTTGTGTCGTGTGAGCCTGCGTTTTGAGGGTATCAGAAACTTACACCCCGAGGTCACGTTCTGTATTACACTGTACCAATAAGTGACCTCCAACATGATAGGCCTTGACATCTGTGATATCTCGCAGGTGCATGATGGAGCATTTTTTCGGGTTTAGGGGCAAGCCCCATTGCACCGTCCATGTTGCAATCCTATTTAAGTCCTGTTGCACTATATCGCTATCCTCGTTGTGACGGCAGTTTACATAACAAGTTTGGGAGAGATATTCGCAAGAGGCCTAAAGGAGAAGGTTGGGAAAATGAAGATCCCTTTTCCTACATGGAACACTGGAAGACATTTTAGGCTTATCCATGCTACGGCAGGTGGTCATCGGCTGTAAAGTTGACTGTGATTGGTCGAATATTTTCTTGGCGGTCACTTGAAATGATAAAAGGGGTTGGTATTTTGAATTGACGGCTTTCTTAGTGGCTCTCAAGTTTCTTTTCGATTGAGTAGCGTGAACAAATAGGAATTATGGCTTTTTTGTCGATTGTGTAAGTGTTCGATGGATGCACGCCTGATGATGCTTGTAGGTTGTGATCTACCGCTAGTGCGTGCTGTTTAGACAGACTCATAAGTTGATACGTATGCCCGAGTGTAGCCACAATATTGGTAAATGTTGGACTGAGGATTTCTTCTCCATGGATATATATGTGTTTTTAATGGTGTTATGTTGAACGTTTAGTAAATTGTACAAGGTAACAGTGCTGATTGATATTTCATTGTGTCTGTGTTTCTTTTTAATTGTTTACTGACTCGTTGGTGAATTTTTCATCCAGTTAATGGTGCATACCTTACAGGAGAGCTACTAGGAAAGGAAGTCTTGCTTGAGACCATTTGCTCAAGCGATGGATCATCACAGGGAGCGGAGCGATACTTATATATCGTACAGGAATTCCTGTACTGCTTTGCCTTCAATTGACAGTGGTCCTATCGTTGAAACTTGGGATGCATTATGTGATCCCTCTGCTGTTGCAGCTAATTGCTTGGTGACTGGACTATTGTGAAGGTGAGCTCGAGTGGTAAGTCTTTTGCCGCAAGTAAATTAATATTACTCACAAGGTAAAAGTGGTTTGTAGTTCACGTTATAATCCCGTCGTGCAAAATATAAGGTCACTGCGTAGTGGTCAACACGGTTGTTTCCACACGGGGTGGCGAGAGTTTTAATGCCGGCCGTAAGAAAGATATGCACTACTGGCAAACTGTAGAGTAACAGTTGAGTGTTTTCCAAAGAGACCGACTGGAAGGCCCTGCAAGGAGATCACCCTGGATGTCATGAAAATCGTGAACTATGTTCGCCGTCATAGTTGCCTTACAAGTGCAACCGTGCCTGTTTACATAACCTTGTGAATGTAAACTTACTACCAACCACTAACTTCGAAGTTAGTGTGTTGCCGCATGTATCGCAGTTTTACTTCTGGCTGTATAATGAATCTGCGCTATTTCTACTACTGTATGCTACACTCAGTAGGACAACAATGTTTTAGCTATTATCGTTTGGATAGCCGGCTCACCAGTCTGTCGCTTGATTGTATTCTGTAGGTCGACTGGAGTTTCTGTCGACATTCGTTCTCTCTAGCGTTTGTCATGTGGTTGTGCTTGAGGTTTTTTGCGTCCAATTCCCCAGGGTCTTTAATTGTTGCGAGGAAGTGGGCTTGTGAATGCCGTCAGTGCCACGTTTTTGGCTGTGACGCCCCACGTACTGGGGTATGCGACTTGTAAGGAACCCTAAGAGTGACGCTGCTTACCTGATGACCACAACGGTGCCCTCTGTTACAGGCATAGTTTGCTTTCAGTGAGGAAACTGGTGATTACTGACAAGGTGTTCCCCGCCTTACGTCACACCTACGGCATGTGATTCACTGTACCACATATCCAACTGTATATTACCACCTGGGTACTGGTCGCCTGTTGTTAGAGAAGATTTGTGATGCCTATCAGGTGTCTAAATGGTACTCTACGGTGCTTTCACAAGCTGGTCAGTCAACTCCGTTTCTCGCACTCGCTTCTATTTCATCAAATGCACCCACATCCAGTTCGTGGTATAAGGCGGAGGTACGTAGCAATATTAAATCTGTATTTTGTAACCTTGAAATTCAAAAACATCGATGGTTTTTGCACCAGAGCCCCGTTAACCCATCTGGGAGATGGTTTTCACCACTTTGAGGTGGGGCTGAATTTTGCAGTGGCCCCGCCCATCCTGTAACATAACATATGGAACCGATGAGTGCGGCGAAACGAAATGGGTGGGGGGAAACAGAATGAACGCGTGAGTTGCACTGAATAGCATGGCATAAAGGGGTCAATGCAAGCAAGCGATGGCGATGCAGATGACAGTGGACGCCGCAATGGAAGCAAACAAAGCAAATTGTTAAGCGCAAAATGTGAAATTCATTAGCAAAAACGACATTTGAAAATGTCCCGGACATTTGGGTGTCCTGCTATTGCTCATGCTTCCAACGGCAGCAGTGGTCACATTGGACCCAATTGATTACGTCCTCACCATCCAATTCCTCTTGACCACAACCCGAACAGTGTTCATCGTCCACGGGCGGAATGTGTTTCCTACTTTCTAGTGATATACTTGGACAATGAGGCGCTGCGAATACGGCGTACTTGGACACTGTTAGCAAACTCCGTGTCGTCCATCATGGCCGGTTGCTTCCCTAAGCCTACTGTTGGAGTGTCTGTGGCATGCACTGTTTTCTACATTTTGACTCAGAACCTGACGTGGACGGTCGACTTCTCCCGGGTTGAGTAGGCGGACGGCTAGAAGCCTCCAGCTCAAAGCCACCTGATGACCCTACCAACACTTTCGCCGGATGTGACTATATCCAAAAATTGTTTGAGCGCGCTCACAGTCCACTCGTACTTCTCACCTGACATGCTGCACACAACCTCACAGAAGTTTGAAGTAAGGTTCCTAGTTTCCACCAATTTATTCGCTTTACTTTTAACTTTCCCCTAAATTAAACATCCGGAACGTGCACCGTTGACTGCTAATCTTTTGGAATAGTCGGATAACAGCCAACGACTGCCTTGCAGCAAATCGTTTGCCGTCATTAAATCAATACGGCAGCACCATAAAAGGTGTCTACATGGAAGTTTACAGTTGCGAAAGAACAAATACGTGCATGACTCGTTGCAGTTTAGGTTTACTACGTGGTTATCAACAAAAGTCACTTCCCCGGTTCTATTTTTAAGATGCAAACGGACGTCTTCCAATTTTCCCTGGCTATCATGAGTGCATATGAAGTTAGCTGATCGAACGCACTGGTGCAACCCATAACACACCCCGAACGTTGACCCCATACTTAAGGAATGGTAACTGTCCTCATGAATTTCATTTCTAGGTACTCACTGCGATTAAGTATTTCCTTTACTCAGTCAAGCAACGTAGACCTTCACTACAGATTGCCTTTGATGTACCTATTAGTTGCCTCCACCCAATTATTCGTTCCATTCCCGTAGTGCGCAATACCACGTCTTGCATACGTGGCCCAGTGTTCTTTTACAGGCAGCAGACGAGTTTTCAGATGCTCACCAAGCTCCACGTTACGATGTGGCAGTTAAGCATCAGTGTGAACCACTGATGTATTGCTGTCTGTGATGATGATGATGATGACGTTACGATTACTAATACTTCTAACAATGCCACTGAACTCTTTTCCCGACCTGCAAAATAGCACGTCGCTCGTTTCCTTAGCCAGAAATTTCCTTTCCTTTGAAGAAATTCCCTTCAATCGCCTGCATCTATCTACCACATTCTGTTTCATATGAAATAAACAGGACAAAATCTTAACGTTCAGAAAATACTCCTGTGAGCATTCTAGCTGTACCGGATGTCTATCTACTACAATCGTCTAGACGTCCCTTGTTGGCATCAGCTGGTTAAAACTGTCCTATATGACCTTGTAACAAAACAAACTTTCGTTTGGAAAGAAACTATAGAACACGTTTCCATCTTTACCATTGTAATAGGTAACAACAGCGTACCATAAATGATACGCAACGTTGTGGCACTCTACTGTCGAATCCGCCATAATTACACTCCCGTAATGCACGTACAACTCCCGCAGCCTCTCCATTGTGAACGATAATACCAACAATCTACCTTCATCGTCCTTTTTCAAACACATCGGTCCGAACGGTTCGACCATCTTCCGTATACTCTCCAGATCGCAGTCTGGATGTTCCTACAATCGCTTCCTTCGTCTTAACAACCTCACACCGCTACGATTCATTACTATATCATATTAACGCCTGACGTAATCCATAACTTCCTGTGTCTTATGGAAACTGTCTAAGTGCCCACACCCAGCTTCCTCAGTGGCACTTCCCAGCCTACGATTTCCTGGATAGACACCCGGGTCAACGAACATTGTCCGGTGATTGTGGACAAGGTTATTGTATGATACACGCAGACCTTTGTCCTTGTACACATGGATGACGGAGGGGCACTAAAAATCCTCAAAACTGCAGCAGCATATTATACGGAAAAGACGCCACAAACTCACCTGTGATCCACATTCTCAGTTTGTCTGCTCTTTCTTGCGCAGTGCACACAATGAAGGTAGCGCTGCTTATACATCACATTTTCCGGAGTTTCTTTCCCAGAATTCCAGAAGTACTGTGCACGTGGAACAAACTTCCTTCGAATATTACTCGTTCCTGTCTCCCTTTAAAAAATCCGCGACCGTTTATCAAATCCGCGAAGGCGTCAGAACGGAAATCCACTACAAAGTAGGCACAAAATGCTTCGCTGAGGTCTACACGTTCCAACATATTGCACGATAACATGTTATCGGATGGCCTACACACGTACACTCCAATTTAAACACCGCCCTAGCTAATAAAAAGCCACCGCGTCCCACATCAGCTTATGTACACTCTACAGCCGATAACTCACTCACTTCATGCTACTGGTCCCAGGCGACTGTCAGTGAAGCTATCAACGATACAGATGTTACACTGAACTATAGTAAGTCCAGAGGGTTAAAGCGACGGTTGGAAAGCTTTCAGTCAATTCGACTGACCCCTGCTTCCACCGCTTCTATCGTTGCAGTAACCTGGTCGGTAGATTTACAACCCCACCCAGCGCGAAACCCTGCATATTGTACTTAGAACATATTTTTACCCTTCGATCTGATGGATCGACCCACACTGTTACAGTCGATTAAAAGCAAAGATGTACCGACCAAGTAAATGAATATACTATCGGTTCTTTATTCCCATACTTCAGCTCACGTTAAGGTTTACGACGAGCTATATGACAGTTTCAGTACCAAGAGCGGCGTATGTCAAGGATATCCCCTTTCACCATTTTTGTCCAATATCGTCATAGGCGAAGTAATGGGGGACTGTCTGCAGCACTCAATTGATGCCGGTGTGGACCTCCAACCTGGCGAAAGACCGACTGATCTTGATGATGCTAACGAAAAGGTGTTGCTGTTTGAAAACTATCTGTTGGGAAAAGGCACTTCTTCCCAAAACTTCATATGAATTGCCATGGAAAATGGATTCATCATTTTCTGGGAACTTGAACGCCCGCCAGGATTCGGGAACATCTGAGAATTTGCACACGCTTCTGATTGTTCCATTAAGTGGCCTAGGTAAAAGACAGCCCAAAACCTATAAGTACAGCTGCTGTAAACCGCCAATTTGCCTTCGGGCTAAGCAGCAAATAAAGCTCGTTTGAAGGCCGTTTTTCATTACATTTTGGGGGGTTCAAAGTTGCTTTAGTTAACCGTCATTTTCAAGTGTTCCTTCACGTGTTGATCCACAATCATGCTTTCCGCCAAACACCAGAGACTAATCTCTCTATGAGAGTCACAATCAAGAAGACAATGTATCAAACAGTCAGGAGATATCTTTCCCTGGTCAACAAAATCCCCTACTATTGCCCCTGGACGTCGTTTCCGTTCACTACCTTCTATGCTCAGACACTCATGTAGATGAGCCGACAGAAGACTGTCGTACGCACATAGGGATCCTTATCATCAGTGTGCGTTGTCTTGCTGAAACACGGCTTTAAAATTCTAGTTCAGTAATACACCTCTAAACTCCGCCTATCGCCACACTATGCACGTACAATGTGTGCGTGTCTGAAGACCCTGAAGCACGAGTCGATGGTGGAAACGCCCTAAGCTCATATGCAAAGGCGCCGCTTAAGAAGCTACACGCCAGCAGCAGTGTGCGCCCTTAAGCTCAAGGGTACTGTTTGAGTGACAGGATGCGCACATCACGAACGCCATCTATCTGTTATTGTGGTATGTGTTCCATTGACTGATACCTAGAAAGAGTCAAAAACAATTTTCGTCACCGGCTAATCAAATTTCTGTAGACTGCGTTGATAGCTGAGGGTTGCAATGTCCATGTAGGCAATTTAAGAGCTCAGTGGCATAACGTAAGTGGTAGGCATTCTTATGGTACTAATCAAAAAGATATCAGTGAACGTGCTTTGAAATTTTGTGGTAATAACAGTCTGCATCTGCTAGACATCAATTTTTGGCGTTCTGGACATTACTGAGCGACCTGGTGACCACCATCGCGAAAACGTGGTGCATTCAGCCATCTTCATGGGTGCAATGATCTTGGCTGTTCTCATAGCGGTCTACGAAGCAGCAAAGAAACAAATACGTGCATATGCACAAAGCAGAAAAGAGGGAAAACGGGTGACCTTCTTCAAAAACAAGAGTTGACGCGTCTGCGGGTACAGGCTCACCACTAACTGCGACATAACGACGTGTCACAGAGTGTTTTCAACCGGCGATGTGGGAGGTCGCGAACCCTCCAACCAGGTAGACGGCACCTAACAACCTCGCTCAGCGGAAAAGTCAAAGCTTCCATAGCCAGTAATCACGTCATCGCTTGACCGCCCTACAGCTTCTTCCAATCATCAGCAGCAACGCTGAGCAAAACGCAGTGCGACAGACGCTCCGTTGGCATACGGAATGTATAACCCAACCAACGAAGACTACGCATTTCAACTAGCTCGGTTACCGGTCCCGAACTTACACAATCCCCAAACACGCGCCAATGGACCGTCGTGTCGCTCACAAAGTCAACCTATTTACACAGACTAACTGGCGGATACAACACCGACCAAATACCGAGAGTCTATATGCATCTTCCCCACAAACAGGCCAGGTCCCTTAACCACAGTGAAAAACTGAGTGCATAACCACATTACAAACTCTACCTTGAGTCGTCGAATGAACATCTTTGCAACATCACAAGTGACACAGATCGGTGGATGTACTACATGCTCTCGCTATTCTCGTAGACACATCGCCAACAATAATACGGGCCGACAAGATGACACTACTCAAATAGATAAAATGATCGACAGTCTCCATCGGCCCGCCAGCAATAACAGGTAGGGTTGGCCCCATCTCAATCTTGTACTACTGCACTTTGGAGATGTAAAGGGTACACCAAACAGATCAACTATATCACCCAACCGATTCTGCAGAATAACTGAGTGAACTAATGTTGTCTGCATACTCAACATCAGTCTGCTCACTATCTTGTAGAAGCTCCACTACGAGATTCTTGGAACCTATGAGTAATCCTTCCACAGAATCGTCTGTCACACTCATATATCACAGGCGAATGACACTTTAAGTGAGGAACGCTTCACATAGCTGCCCATAAATCCGCACTCCAAACCCACAGCGGGTATACAACCACTTCAGCAAACTGACAAACATCAGTGGGAC
Source organism: Paragonimus skrjabini miyazakii (assembly GCA_014338405.1). NCBI lineage: Eukaryota > Metazoa > Platyhelminthes > Trematoda > Plagiorchiida > Troglotrematidae > Paragonimus > Paragonimus skrjabini miyazakii. The sequence continues at coordinate 15,423 of JTDE01005798.1, forward strand.
TCCACTGCAGAGGTCGACAGCTCCAGAGATTGTCGCCTAACCGAATCAAATGCAATATTTAGGTTCAAAAAATACAACAGCCGTTAGCTATGGAAAGGAGTACCGATGCTTCAGCGTCTGTCACAAGGTGAATATATGATCGGTACACCCGTAACTAGGTAGGAAGCTAGCCTGTTCTTTTCTCACTTGATACTGTGCATCAGAATTCGGTGCATTTTGCGACCCGTGAGAAGCTTGGATGCGACAGAGACAGTGCAAATACCTCTGTGGTTATTGCATGACGCCTCAACACTTATTCTAAAAATGAGAATGACTGTTAATATACACCAGAGATTGGGCACCTCTTCGGTCTCCCATATGGGACAGAAGAGTGTGGTCTGTTCAGGTAACATCCTCTCACCACTATCTTTGAAAAGTGTTGGAGAAAGAAGGTCCAAACACGGAGCTTCATTACGTTTCAGTGTATGGAGTTTCAATGGTTACCGACGGAGGATCATCTGCGATATGATAACTAACCACACAGTCCCCAACATCCACAAAATGATGAGCTGCGTCGCACCAACTGAAGTGTTCTTCAAAGTGCCCAGTTTGTCTGCCACGTCCCCACGATAGGAGGCAACGTCGTGAGCCATCTTTGTCACATACGACCGCATTAACATCTCGGATGGAGCCACAACAAATGCGAATCAGAGAAAATACCACCCGGCTATTTCGAGATAAAAATGCCCTCCCCATCTCATTGACTCATTCGGATAAGTAAGTCTCACAGTCTTAACGCGGATTCTCTGAGTATGCAAATCAGTTCACGGTGATACTGATCGTATTCGTAGTCAGAGGATCAGTCGACGCTTGGTCGTAAGTCCTGTGGAAACATCGGAGATCAATCTCCGTCGTATATTCGGTGCTCTTTTGGAACACGGCTCTTCGTAAAAGGGTTACACCGTAGCTGAGACGTTTGCCCAGTGCTCGTTTAGATTACTTCACTGTTGTGATTTGGACAACGTAACTGTCTGCGGTGTCTGACAGGCGTTTCGTGTACCTTCGTCGTTTAATTCCCGAATAAGCGTTTTGCTTGCAAGCAGATAATCTCTCCGTAAACGAGAAAACAAAACGGTCGGGAGCGATGGCACGATCTGAGCAAACAAAAGGTTACCATAAAATGAGCCACGGTCTTTAATGGAAAGGCGCCACCGACAGGTGACGGTGACATGAACAATCTGTGTCCACGATTGAGTTGTACATGACATATTGTCGTCGTTTGTGTTCAACTGCGCAACTGGATATACAGAGTCCGTCAAATGCGCACAACTGTCATAGCCCAGCACAACTGAACGTGCGTCGCGCCTAGATATGGTATCCAGCTGCTTTTACCTAAGAGTAGGACGACCGAGTTGTGCGTTAGTATCACCATCAAGCACAACGACGTCTGAGCGATATTGTTTTAACTTATCAGAGGGTATCATGGAAAGCGTTGCTGATAGCATATGAACTGTCGTCTCTAGGAGTGTATTCAGATATAACTAACAAATAACGCTACTGCGGTTTGTGTCGGTCAATTACAGCTGAAGTGCTAAGTTTGACGGCACATAGATGACTATTCATTAGGATCCAGTAGAGCAGGCTCTCTTCTGCCTTAGAGCTCAGTACAATCCCCACTCTAGCCTGACTGGGAGGTTTAGCTTCAACTTCACCAGAGATCCTGAAAAAGAACCACTGATCTATAGCATTACTCAAGGGTGAATTCGAGTGGCAAACAATGTCAGGATTGTCGGGATGCGTTTCAATGATACAGCACACATCTAGTTCCAGACTCGAGGTGGTGCTCACCAGATCAGTCTGCTGACCAAGTTGTCGAAGAGTACGAACAATACGAGCGCCTACGTTCACCGGTTGTTTTGGCTTAAGGAAAGAGAAATCGGTAGCAAATGAGAAACGTGAAAACCAATGGAGTGATCTGTCAGGGCAGCGACAACTGACACTTCCCGATCGTTTATGCTGCGGCGCCTTTGACTCAAAAGTCTTAATTACGAGGCAAGAAGAGTAGGGCTATCTTAGGGGACCTTACTTGGGGTTAATGACTAACTAGTGTTATTCGTTTGGTAGCGGAAAGCTTGCCTAGCTCAAGTAGGCAGTGAATGAGAGTGACTTCCAATTCTGACCATTGTAGCGCGTTGTAGAAATATTCAAATCTACATGAAGCTTGTGAATTACATCGGAGGTGCTGCAATCGTGCCGAATAACGAAGCCGTGGTCCAGGTTAACCGTTGGACGACCGGAGTGCTCTTCCTTGAGGTTACACTTTCCAAACCTCCCTCTCATTAGGGGAACTGCAGTGTAACTATTAAAAACGTAGACTGGGTGTATGCACAGAGTTTTGCAGCAGTATCTGAGCACTCTTGCGTAACTAGTAGTGTCGCAAATAACGCTGTGGCTGCTTTTGTTTCAGTACTCCTTTGACTAACCTGGCACGGTCACATTTAGCAGGACCGAAGTTGTATTCAGCACAGCTCTCTGAACCGATGAAGTGAATAAGCCTGACCACCACTTCAAGACGGTAGGATGAAAGACACAGACTGATAACAGCCGTCGGCTATCGGAATGAAGGTCAATCTAGTGCACGTGTGAATTCTAAACATGCGTAAAAATAAACGTAAACTTTGCTTAGCGTCACGGTACCGGCAACTTTGTCGTCAGACGCAAACTTACGTATCTAAATTAACACATATATAATTGCTGTACAAGTAGCCGAGCTCGTCTGTTTCTGGTTCAGGATTCCGCCAACCAGACGACACTGAAGCACATGTCTAGCATGTAATTCATAAGCGCGGTACTGCGTCAGGTGCTACCTGTGCTCCTTCAGTTGCCAATCATTGGCTCTCTGTGTAATCACTGAAATTTTCTGCTGCTCGCCAGAAGATCTCATTCAGCAGTGAGTTCATTTAAGCTCGTAAGGCTACTCGTTCGGAACTTCGGAAGCAACTGCGGGAAGGTCATGAGGCCTGGTAAACATGACAAACTGTCAAGATGGAACGAGCCACTGCTACTAGACACCATCGACTACTTTCAACTCCATCTAGGAAACAGAAAACTAGGTGAGAGCGAGATGACTTGCAAAACCAGTGGTTAGTCAATCCGTAATCACTAGCAACACTTAGGACGCTGGGCTGAGCACTTCCAACAGCTGCTCAACTGACCACCCGTGACAGTTACTACTTCTTCGGACCTCGCCTGTGCCAACTGGTCTGAAGGCGTTTCCTTGCCGTCAGAAACAGAGGAGCATGTGAGATCAAGTTCCCGAAACGTCATGAGACACCCAGCTCAAACAAAACCCCTCTAGTCCTCTCTATAGATGGAAGCCAAGCCTTATTCAAGGACCTCCGGAAAGTTCTTTCCGATTATGTTGTTCCTGTTGGCCTTATTTCTGTTTCCAAGGCTCGCCATTGCAACCATATTTCATTTTATAAGGTTCAGTGTTCATTGATAGAAGGCAGGAGTCGTCGACTGTTTGAACCTTTTCACTGAGCATCTCGACACTGAAGTGAGCTGGGCGTTAGCATTCCTTTTTCTTCCAGCGAGCCATCATATGCGCACCTAGGAGCCAGCACCATCTGCGCATTCCAATTATCGACGGCCTGCCGTGACAGTCGAAATAAGGCACGAAGTCGCCTCGATCGTTGTTTGAGAATCGTGAATGGATGACCCACGGAATCTGTGCTCGTTTCGGGGGGGGGAAGTTTGCTTTAAGCTCCTCGCCCATGTCACCTCGCAAAATGCGGCGTATCACAATAAGGTCATCGCGGAGCCGCCTGTAACTCTGAGGGTACATGTTCAGATACTCTAGCCGCCAGTTATAGGAGAGGCCTTTCATCCCAACGACTATGCGTTTGGGTGCCCTCTGTACTATTTCAAGTTGGGATACCTCATTTTATGTATAGGAGAACACGCCACAGTACTGTGGCGTGGCCGTACTCTAGTCTCGGATGAAAAAGAGATGAGAAGAGTAAGCAAAAAGCCTCCTTGTACACTTTAGCAAAGGATAGACGGATAGCCCCAAACATTCTGCCAGCTTCAACAAAAGCTTGTGTCGTGTGAGCCTGCGTTTTGAGGGTACAAGACATTTATACCCCGAGGTCACGTTCTGTATTACACTGTAATGACAAGTGTCCAACATGAAATGCCTTGACATCCCTGATATCTCCCAGGTGTATGATGGAGCATTTTTGTGGATTTAGAGACAAGCTCCACTGAACTGTCCAAGTTGAAATCGTATCTAAGTCATGTTGCAATATATCGCCATCCTCGTCTGAAGAGATCGTCCTCCACATGTTTATGTCATCCGCGAAGACGAGGGGAGGCGACTGCAGCTGGTCCAACAGATCATTGACTAAGACCAGAAACAGCAAGGGCCCGAGCACTGACCCTTGTGGCACACCACTTGAGGCAGACAGTCATTCGGATACTTGTCGATTGACCCATACAGCGAATGACCTACTACGGAGGAAGTCTGCTATCCAATTTGCTACAGGCGAGCTGATAGCGTGCCCAACGGCTTGGTGAGCTGACGATTATGCGCACTCTGTCTTGCTGCCTTGTTGAAGTCGAGAAACACCACGTCCAGTCTCTTGCCCTGCGCTCTCGCTTTCACCTATCACTCTCTGGCGAGCGACAGGTTTGTCAAGCAAGATCGTCCCATCCGGAATCCGTGCTACCTCTCACTGAAGGGTCGACAGTTGGTCCAGATGCCTCTGGAGACGACGGGCGGTCAGCCGTCCCATTACCTTACCAAGTATGCACGTCAAGGATACTGGTCGGGAGTTGACAGCTAAATATTCGTCAATCAATATTCACATATCAATATTATTGTATTATATATTATATATACATCATATATATATATATTATACTATTAATATTCATTCATCGGGATACTGCGCTTTTTGTGTTTCAAGTGTAGCTGTCGCTCTGCGATTCGGAATCTTCAAAACCTTCTGTTTTCCACATACATCACCAATAAACCGATCCACTGAAACTCAGTTTCAGTCAAATTGCTGCTGAATTTAATATGCTAATCTCAACGCCTACAGGTGTTCAGTTCAGTCCATTTCACAGAACGTGGTGGTTAGCAGCCTGGTAGTCCAGTTTCTTGCGCTGGTAGGCAACAGCTTCTAGCGCTTCGATTGTGAGGATCCCTTATCAGGCTTCGTCTGCCTGATACCCTTAACCTACAAAGACAGTGACAAGCTTGCAAGTAAAGACAAGGAAAAAGAATTAGACGACAAGGAAACAACTTGCGTGCATGTTCGTTAATAAAATGGAAACAACCGCACTGAGATGATCACACATACATACACATTCATTTTAAAACAACCAATAACATGTATGTGGTACCTCAGCCATATACGTTACACTTATATGTAAATGCGACACTTAAGTGTCACAGAATTCTGTGACATTCTAACTGTTCAGTACCAAGAGAGACAATACTGCTCTTCCTGCATGCTGAAAAGAGGGTTTGCAGATTGCGTGTTCATATGACAGAATACTGTCGTTTTGGACAAAAAAGAGGTGTTAAGAACGAAGGACATGTTTAGGTACAGCTCAATCCATTTGAATTCCCCGATTTCTCAATAGCGACACATGAACACACTAATTAGTGTGTTCATGTGTCTATCTCAGTATTACTACTGAGATAGTCTGACGCAAATTTCTTAGCAATAAGGGGGAGGGAATAGAATCGGCGTAGGCTACAGCCACATGGTCAAGGTACATGTGCGTATTGAAGTACATGCTGGTGTATGAGGTCATTTATGCCACTGCGGGCACAAAAGAAGAACGTATGAAGTATAATAATGAGCCGGTTCATTTCTCCTACTCAAAATGTGCATCACATTTCATTACATTCTAATATGGCCCATTTTTTAAATGTATTTCTTCACAAACTACGCACTTCTTTTTTCACGTATCTTGTTTAAATTTCGTGTCGTAATTGAGTGTCTTAGGGTTCGTTATAAAGAGAACAACGAGTGAAACAGTAATCTATTTATAGCTATTTTGAGCATGGCCCCTTTGGGTACGCAAACAGCATCATATGCTTTAAAGCATATGGGAATTCCCATAAGAACCATGTACAATAATCCTACGCCGCCGCACATACTGACGTCGATCTCTCTCATCGATTTTCTACCTCCTCCGACCCAAACTCCGACCTGTGTCAGATGGAAGCGGAAAATTAAAGTGATCCCAGCCAGCCAATCGGTAGGGCAGACGGAACCTGCGATATTCATTGGTTCATGTGTGCACACTGAAACGCTAGTTTCTTGTACGAATATAAATCGTAATAATTGTGAAGATGTCGAACTTCGAGCTTTTTCCTATTTATGCTTTTCAGTCTATTTCGGTTTTGTATCAACTTCAGTTCTTGAACAGCCGCTCGTCAATTCTAGGCGCTCGATCCACTGAAAAGTATGAATATGCCACATGGGAATGTGTTGAGTGTAGCACTTAGCAGTCAAGTGTCACAGATGGCAGGCACCATGTTACTGCAATAAGGTGATGTGGTTATAATCTGCATCCAACCCCAATGCGGTCAGTTGAAAAAAGTAACCGGAATTGGGTGGATAGATGTTAGCGATAACAATAGTGAGAATAATAATACTAATAATATTTAATAAAAAAATAATAGGGCATTTGTGTGTTTCGCGGGTATGGAGCTTCAAGGCCGAAATGAGTTGGGAACGGCCATTTAGGCACGAAAAGAGATTTTCCAAATTTTGCATGAAATATCCAAATACATATTACGGGACAAATACATAGATTTTATCAAGTATAGTAGTTGTGTTGCAATGAGAAAAATCGGCTATACCTAAAAATTGTTCATATTCGCACTCTTGTTAAGAAAAATACTTTGCCTTCTTTTTCCATATAAGCATCACGTTGGCTTTCTTAATCGATTTCACGTTCTGAAAATGCTTCAATCGGAGTTTTCATGGTGGAATACATATCCCTGGCTAGCAGAATCGTTTAAGTTTTCGTGATTCGGTTGATATAATTGAGTTTATAATTTTCGACCACGTTGCGTTTGCATTGCATCGTGCTTCCGGTAGAAAACGGTCGACAAAATGTCATTCCTGAATTTGATAGTACCTGGTGTTATCACGTGGTTGTTTCTACCTCCAGTATGGCGTAAACATGAGTAACACGTCCCACTCTATCATTTACAGCGTGCGTACAGTTTTGTTCTTAGCCTATTAACTATGCTTCAATGAAGCTCGCCATGTGTACACCGGTCAATGCTCTCTTATCCCACATTGATGCCCGTTACTTTTCCGACGAAACCATTGATTCTCACATGTACCATTTCATCGAAAACCCTTCAACCTTCGTATCATGGACGCTTGATTCCGATAATTGTTTATCTGTTTTCGCCAGCTGCAGGCTTCACTGATGGTTATCAGTTTGTTTTCTAATTTTTGCCACAATTGTAAAAGATAAATACAATACATTTTGAACGGTCCAAATACAAGTTTATCCTGATTTCTCCCGTGTTTTACTCATCAATGTTGATCGTAGCTTAAGTCAACTGGACGGAACAGCTACTAATATGAACACATATTACATGCCTAAGCGTTGATCAAAGCTTAAATCAACTGCGTGTGGCAACTACCAATCCGAACGCAGTGCGTATGGATCGGAAAAGCAAACGTGTGCAATAATATGTGGACGTGTTACCCATGTTTACACTATACCGAAGGCAGAAACAATCACGTGACAACGTGAAAACAGGCTGAAACAGGCTGAACATATAATTCAGATGTATAACCAACCAGCAACCCTGACGACATAGCTTTCATTATGAATTACCGTGATATTTCGTGTACAATGCAATGCAAACGCAACGTGGTCGAAAATTATAAACTCAATTATATCAACCGAATCACGAAAACTTAAACGATTCTGCTAGCCAGGGATATGTATTCCACCATGAAAACTCCGATTGAAGCATTTTCAGAACGTGAAATCGATTAAGAAAGCCAACGTGATGCTTATATGGAAAAAGAAGGCAAAGTATTTTTCTTAACAAGAGTGCGAATATGAACAATTTTTAGGTATAGCCGATTTTTCTCATTGCAACACAACTACTATACTTGATAAAATCTATGTATTTGTCCCGTAATATGTATTTTGGTGTTTCATTTGAAATATTCCAGAGAGTCAATCACAAGACCAACACACTATATCCAGCGTTTGCTAATCGAAACACAACAGGTCTATCTCGCAAAAGAAGAAAGTCACAAGTAAGCAGTAAGCATGTATTGAACACAACACAAATACCGAGAGATTCAGTTCACAACGTGCCCTTGTCCATATATATATATATATATATATATATATATATATATACGGGGTCCCACGGTCTGGAATAGCCCATCAATCAAAAGTGGCCTCACGCTCACTGCCCGCCGACCTCCGGCTCTGGTTGGTCATCCTCCTCCGCCCGTTGCACGGACGCGGCTAACCCGCGTGTTCGAGGGCCTGAAAGGAAGCGGAAGGGAGTATGTGTGACAAAACAAAATGGCGGCGCACTACACGCTACTACACCGAAAATATTTGAAAAATCTCTTTTCGCGCCAGAATGGCCGTTTCCAACGCGTTTCGGCCTTGAAGCACTATCTTGGCGATTTACATAATTGCCTGTTCGCCGTACAAGAACACTGAGGAATTAATTTGCGGATGTGTCATCGGCCGTCGTACTTGATCACTCCATCTTCTAAAGAGAACGTTACGTGGCGGATTTTGCCTGATTCTTTTTGTTGTTGCAGATTCCGATTGACTGAAACCAAACCTACGTCTCAAGGTCACTAGAGGTACTTTCTCCCTTGAGGATTTTGCGATAATTTATGTGTTTGAGTCGGCTGGCTGGGCGTATCCATACGTCCCTTTAAAATCCGACTTGTAAAATGACTTCCTACCTTTCTGATAATGCCACCCAAGGACCATTCCGCAGAACCGATGCATTGACCCCGGGCCGGGACGGTTTGGTCAACAACAGAGCATCGGTTTCGGCCCTGCGCGTAGATTAAACCTGCTTCACTTAGCTGTATCGTTAGATCCTAGAACAATGACATTGGCGTAGATGGAGCTTGACAGCAAGTTGATCTTCCATCTAATCATAGCCTCGACTGAAGAACGTCCATCAGGTGCTTGCGGGTTCAGTGTTGCTCACCAATGCATCAGGAACCTTTCCAACACTTTCATGGTCGTTCCTACCTTCTGAGCCTTCCGATGGACATGACTGAGATTGTCTACAAGACACTGTGTCTGTCTGCTAGACTGGGGAGGGCACGGCGACTGTCAAACATGGCCGGTGCTGTTCTAGAGGTAGACGCCAGTAAATATTGAGGAAGTGTGTCATGTCCTATAGTCATTAATCAGCGTCCTGAACACCGAAACCAGTAGAACATTTTCCGAATTTGCGGGATGGTTGGTCCTGTTGTGGTTGTTAGCGTCAGGGCAACTTCTGGCCACGGGGCAGACGTTAACCACAGTCAAGAGGTTCAAATCTTGGTCCACCATTATTCAAGTGTACCCCTGATCACGGAGCTATGTATATTTCGCAATATTTAGGCAGTCCCTAGGTGCATTTTGGACGTGAAAGCGAAACAGTGGCAGGATCTTATCAGTTGTTCCAGTTGTTCGTTCATACCGGGCCAGTAGAACTAGCAGTGAGCCAATGCCTTCATTTGAGTTATGCCCGGGTGACCGAAGTGAGACAGGCGAATCGCCTTGAGTTGTAGTTCTAGTGGGGTGACGATATTTCTCCAAACAGCGGCTGCGTGTAATCGGTAGACCGTGAATATCTCTGTTATCTTTTGGTTAAAAATATTTTGTAGCTATAGAAGTTACTGAAATTGGGTCGCATGTTGCAGTTCTCAAAATCTTAGAATTCTGTTCCAGTTTGCCGAAGACGTAAGCAAAGAATTGGCGGTAGTTCAATGGCATAAAGATTAGTGGAAAAAAAATGCAGAATTGCATTCTACATTAGTTCGGAGAACTGAAGGTGAAATGTAATGAAAATCAATGTCCTAGACGTGGAAAAATATGTTTTATATGACTTGGGACGTAATTATACAGGAAAGCGTGATTATAATTTCCAACTGTTGTTGACACATGAATACCAAGCATTTTATAAAAATACAAATTTGAGGAACGCCTATAAAGCCACTTCAACTCAGGACAATGCACAAAACTGGACAAGTAAGTCGTGTTTTATCAGTTATATTCGCCATGCATTACCATACGTTGGTACAGCTGTTGTTAACTTTTCCATGACATCAAGATGTACGCTGGAATGAAGACGAGATAACTTGCAGAGAGAATGACGCTGAAGAACACTCCCAGCTGGAAAGATTACGACGCTTAACGGTAATTGTGTAGTTAGCTGGTATTGTGCTTCAAGGCCGAAACGAGTTGAAAACGGCTATTTAGGCGCGAAAAGAGATTTTTCAAATTTTCATGCATACTACGAGACAAATAAATAAAGTTCATCTAGTATAATAATTGTGTTGCAGTGAAAAAAATAGCTATAACTAAAAATTGTTTATATTCGCGCTTTGGTTGAGAAAAATGTGTCGCCATTTTTTTCAACAAAAGCATAATGTTGGCTTTCCTAATGGATTCTACGTTCTGAAAACGCTTCCATCGGAAGTTTCGTGGTTGAATACATATTCCTGTCATGTAGAAACGCTCAATTTTGCGTGGTTCTGGTGATGTAATTGAGTTTGTAATTTTCTACAGCGTTGCGTCTGCATTGCATTATACACGAAATATCACGGTAATTCCTAATTGAAGCCATGCTGCCACGGTCGTTGGTAAATTAATCGTCTGAATTATATGTTCAGCTTGGTTTCCTTATAGCATTGCCGGTGGAAAAGGATCTACGTTATCACCTGGTTTTTCTAACTACGGTTTGGTGTAAACATGGGTAACACGTCCCACTCCATCATTAACCACGTGCGTATTGTTTGGTTTATTGCTTACTGACTATGCCTGAATGTAGCTTGCCGTGCGTACGTGAGTCAATGCTAACATTTCTGAGAGATACTGACCAACTTTGATGATCGTTGGTTATCCGATGAAAACATTGATCCCCACTTCTATCATTTCAGCTACAACTCTTCTATCTTCGTATCATGTACGCTTACGATTCCGATGACTGTTGGTCTATGTTTCCGCAGGCTACAGAACTTACTGACGACTGTCAATATGTTATCTCATTTTCGGCCAAAACTGGAGTAAATCATTAGAACATATCCCCAACGGTCGAAACACACGTTCATTCTGGTTTCTCCGTGTTCTTCTTATCAACGTTGATCATAGCTTAACTGAACTGGATGGAGCACCTAGTAAGGTCAATACATGCGGCATAATTATGCGTTCATCATAGATTGGGCGAACTGGACGGAGCGGCTACTAGTGTGTACGTATCCTACATACATAGACGTTGGTCATAGCTTAGGTGAACTGGACGGAGCAGCTAGTAAGGTCAATACATGCGGCATAATTATGCATTCACCACCTCAAAAGCTCCCCGGTGTAATGAATTTTATAAACAGAAAATATTGAAGATATGTCCCAGTAAGCCGGTTGCAGTATATATATTACACTTTCATTATATCGCCAATGTAGGAACCTGGCTGTTCGCCAAGTACCACTTCGTAGTCATACCCGGAAATGGAAATCCCGCGAACCAACTCGTCAAACTGTTCTCCACCTTGAGAGTTGTATACAGTACAATATACTTTGATTCATTATCAAACATTGCTGCTTTTGATCCATTCAGAGGATGTTCCCGCTGACCAGGCCCATAAAGAGTGTCTTAGTATGCAGTATGTGTTCATATTAGTAGCTGCTTCAACCTGATCAACTTGAGCTATGAAGAACGTCTGAGTATGCACTACAGATTTACACTAATAGTTGCTTCAACCTCATCCAATTAGGCTATGAATAACGTCTCAGCATGCAGTATACGATCACACTATAAGCTTCTCAACCCGATCGAATTAGGCTATCAACAACCTCCCAGAATGCACTGTGTTCCAAACAGTGACTGCTTCGACCTGATTCACTTGAGCCATGAATTACGTCTGAGTATGCATACGCAATAGTAAATGCTTCAACCTCATTCTCTTAAGCTATGAATAACGTTTCAGCATGCAGTATACGATCACACTATAAGCTTCTCTACCCGATTGACTTAGACTATCAACAACGTCTGAGAATACAGAATGCGTTCACGCCTGTAGATGCTCCAACTAAATTCACTTAAGCTATGAAGAACGACTCAGCATGCAGTATACGATCACACTAGTAGATGCTCCACCCGATTGACATAGGCTATGAACAACGTCTCAGCATGCAGTATACGATCACACTAGAAGCTTTTCTACCCGATTGACTTAGACTATCAACAACGTCTGAGAATACAAGATGCGTTCGCACTAGTGGCTCCTTCAACTTGATTCACATAAGCTATGAATGACGTCTACATACGCAGTGTACGTTCACACTAGTAGATGCTCCACCCGATTGACTTAGGCTATGAACAACGTCTGAGAATACAGAATGCGTTCACGTCTGTATATGCTTCAACTTCGTTCAATTAAGCTATGAATAACGCTTACATATGCAGTATACGTTCACACCAGTGGCTGCTCCACCCGGTTGACTTAATTCATGATCAGCGTCTGAGTATGCAGTATATGTTCACACCAGTAGCTGCTCCTTCCGAACCACCTTTACCATGAACTATTTGGAGAACAAATACATGCGGGAAGTGATGCAAAATCTGTATTTGAAGCGTTTGGGGTACGTGGTTATCATCATCTTTGATTCCATTGTTTGTCATATTGACTGGATGTTTTCTGCACCGCAATAGATACTTGGTGTTCTGAACATCGTAGTGTGACTAGCTGACAGGTATACCTCCCGGTGATCGGCAGGCAGCTTGATTTCATCCGTTTCCGTGTATTGTTCCGCACTAACGCCACAAGACACCAATCTAGTTAGAAACAATGCAGTAGGATGAACACAATTTACTTCTAAAGATTCTAGATGATAGAGTGGGACATGGTATCTTTTTCTTACGTCGATCCATATACACCGAAGATGGAAACAACCATATGATAGCGTCATTTCCAACCATTTCTAAGGGCAACGTTTCATCGACCAGTATCTACTTGAAGTCGTGCAAACAAAGAGAAATAGTATAAATATCGTACAGGAAAGGGAGCTGGAAGTGTTGTCATACATGTTTCCCTATCAAAAGTGTAGGTGTTCCTGTTGAAATACAAAGCAAACACAGTATGGTCGTATATTTCCATTTCGACCATATTTGTGAAACGCCGCAAAATGAAGCACTCTCATGCTATAGGATGACGTATTTCATCTCGAAAATGGCAATGATCGCATTTATAAGACTTGAAATAGTGAGCTAACGTCAATAGCGGGTTGTTTTCGCGAAAACGGTGGAAATATTTTTCATCACGAAGCTGATACTTTTGGGACTTATTCGATGTATTCCAAATTTTTCATTAACGCCGCTTATTCACAATTGATGTACGGTAAGCACTTTGCCTGAAATTCCGATTTTAAAATTTCATAACATTTAAAAATCGAGGAACCGCGCCAAAAGGACCGTTGTAGCATGCAAGCCGGCTGTTTACCGCTGGTTGTCCGTTACACTTTCCGACCAACTTTGGGACAATATGGAGACACCAGGGGACAGCGCTCTTCCGAAGTAGGGGGTTCCAGCAACAATCATGTAAAGGGAAACAACAAGAACAAGCATGAGCCAAAGGCCCAGTAAGCCATGCACACGACTTACACAAACAATAACCAAAACGGCGCCGACAACACAGCAACACGCTCCGTTAACAACTCAAATTCAACTAGTGCGTGCTTGCTGGTTTCGGTCGCACATTACACCGTTTTGCCTTTTGAACGACCTTCAAGGCGAATCTCATGAAACGGATAATTGCCGAATTAGCCTTCCTCGGGTATTGTACTCGCCCGGCGATGAAATGTCATTAACATCAGGCCACACGAATGACCCTTGATCTGGTAGCCGTGGAGCTTTTGGGATAGCACACCGGGATCTTAAAAGAGGTATATGGACAGGTGTGTGCGATGATGGGGCTTTCGTAGTAACTGCAGTGGGCTCAACATCTGAATGTGATGCCATGGATTCCGTCGGAAGGTAATTTCTTTCAACTGTTCAGCATTTTACAAAACTGGATTTAGGCCACCAGTTGTGCAAGTAACTATCGGCTGAAATGTGAACCGTGTAAGCGACAGCATTCCGCTCGAAAAGATTCCACATTCGGAGATACCCGTCTCACGCTAGAGAAATCATTCACAATTGTGCTCCACTGGGCGTTCAAGAACAGCATAACATTCACAGCGTCCATGGTGGTCTGCCCTGGGAACAGACGAAATACAGTCAACTTAGTATCCATCATCCGAGGACATGTTCGGGTAAGCCGATTATATTAAACAATTATTTCGCTTTCAGCCGACCACCATACTATTCACGGGCGAATGGAGAGCCTACAGTGCTTTCGATGAAATAGCTCATCACGAACATTAGACGATCGACCATTCAAAAAATTTGATGTTAAACTGTACTCCATGCTCAGGCACTTATAACTGCTCCGTCCAGTTGTCGTGCCTTACCAGCTATGGCAAACTGTACTCCATGCTTAGATACTTGTAACTGCTCCGTCCACTTGCCCTACCTCTCGAGCTATACCAAACACATAGGTGGACGAGTGAAGTCACTGGGGACGAAAACGTGGGGATGGAGTATTGATTTATGTATTTGATAATTGTGGATAGATGTACATATTGCCTCCGCTTTTTTTCAGCACAGAATGTAACCTTTGGTATTCATGTGTCATGAGTGTCCTCCCGGATGATTGAAACCGTGTATCAGATGAAGTCTCAATCATCATGTCGTTCATCGCATCTGATATCCGCAGGAAATCTGTGTACGCATACATGTAGGAACTTACTTTCTCCAATTATATCAACAGGATAATCATTCCAGGTGATGTTGATTCGTGCGTTCTTCGGCACATGTGCAGGCGGTACACTGTCAGCGGACCGGCTTAAGTCGACATCTGTTGTTGGTGGTGTGCGCGACTTGTTTCCCATAATCACTGGGGAAGTGCGAACAACGGCTGAAGTAGAGGGAACTGACGAAGGTAAGGATTCAAAATTTGCACTAAACAGGCGACTGAGATTGAAGCTGTTTGCCACAGAATGGACATTCGTTTATGTCTGCCATTTGCATACATTTGGAATGAGAAATCAGCTGATCAGCATCACACCAATAACTGTTCATCTGTACGGGGTCACCTCAGTGTCCACACGGCAAACCTGATTTGGGCTTTTTTACCCGCCTCGCTTGCACACCGCTTGCAATTGAGTCCACAGGAAAGTCGTATAACGGTCAGCCAGTTTTTGCACGTTCCACTATCTTACTGGCAAAAGCAATGATACTGTTAAAGAGAGCCACCGCCGTGTGGTTGTTGAAGTTGTGCAGTTTTTGAAGTACATGATGCAGGGCTTTATAGTGACGGTTGAAACTAGCTGCAGCAAACGGCCAAAGCTGCGGGCCTACCAACCGTCAGATTGACAAGTTGTACTCTGCCAGCCACTGCTCATGAATGGGGACGTGGCGTTTGTAAAAAGAAATGAAAATTACAAAAGACCTTAACGTAGGGGTAGAAATGTTTCTGAAACACCGACAGAATGTGTATGCATGGCAGTCACATTGTACGGTAAAATGTACATCCACATGTGCCCTTAACGCTATCCACGACGGAAGCGTCACCATCCTGTTGCACACGAAGCTGCAATTTTCGAGGTGATTACTGGAGAACCGATCACCTTGCACCCAGATATTGTTTCGAAAAGGAGTCGTGGAGTCCGTCCTTTCAGATGTTTTTGGACAAGATGACTTGCGAACGTGGTCATTCTGTGAAGAATGTTCTTCACGTACCAGTCGACATCGACAACCTCACGACGATCGCATCCATAGATCGTTTGTTTTTCGTACTCTCGCAGCAGCCGCTCACTGTGAATCCATATTTTCTGAATGGCGATGGCTAGGAAGTCTCTTGGGTGCGTCCCCTTCTTCAACCGTCCGCTTGCGTTTTCCAGCCTATTATTCGCTCGATTGCCAAAGTGGACAACATCGCTTTGCGCATGGATGGCCCAATTCGGCTTGATGTACAACCAATTATACAACAAATAATTCAGAAACTCCCTATCCGTTCGGCCAGTGATATACAAATCAGGTTTGAACCTACGGTAAACAGTGTAACAGTGCAACGTATTCTTCCTCATTGTCTGCCGTTGCCATTCAGTGGAAGAGAAAACGACTGCGAAAAGTGTTTGTCCTTTAACAAATATGACGGACAAATTTTGCCCACTTACATGCTTACGTACGGCATCACGTACACGAACGTAACATACTAGGATGTCGCAGCCGAACTCCACATCGGCTGACCTCATTTGCTCCACCACCTTATCCATAACAACTGTTTTCGCCGCTATGTGATCGCCCATCATTTCCCGAAAAATTTCGAAAATCTCCGTAGTGAAGCATACTGTTCACTACGAACGTACCCGGACATCACGGGTCGGCCGTGTCCCCATACCGTCTGTCACGAGGAACTCATATAACTTCCAACTTCTAAAGTACGATGAAACATACAATGACATACTTGGGCCCGTTTGTCTCGTGAGTGGCCTCCACATTCTCCACATGTGGGAAACGTCGGAATAGTCCATTCTGCGTTCGCTGGGCGATGCAGATATGCGTATATCTGTTGTTGTCATCTCTCATGTTGCGCATTACACCGATTGCACTAATTACCGACAGCCCCTTATCAAGGTTCTCTAACGTTCCGTGACCAATATTACGTAACAAGCTCACTTTACATTGCAGGCTTTGACTCCCGGCGGATGTTTCCAACATCAGTGGTTGTGATAAACATCCCGTAAACATCAGCCACATACCGTTTAATGTCATCAGTTGGCGTATTGCACTGAAACAGACTCCTGCATTCGCTCAATTCATCGACGGTGAGTCCACAATTCTTAGGATGGGACTCATATAGCAGACGATAAACTTTCCGTAAACATCCGCTACTTATTGCCTAATGTCAGCAGTTGGTGCATTTTACTGGAACAGACTCCCGCACTCGTACAATTCATTGACGGTGAGCCAACGATTCGTAGGATGGGAACCACATAACAGACGACTGACAGGGTGGTTGTGCTCCAACTGGAAATAGCTGACAACCAGACACGTTTCTCGTCAGATCACATGAAATGGTGATATGTAACATATGTCGCCAGAACTCTTGCGTTAAAACTAACATTAGTTAACCCACTAGACACGCCGCACATTCCTGCATACCCTCCTATGCTTTTTGTACTTCGTACAACGATAATAGATCTGCACGGTTTTCAAGAAACCATATCACCTTACCCTACAGTAGTTCAAAGCACTTTTCGACCTACGGTTTGTCCCACGAACGTATATAACGCTCACCTCGTCCATGTACCTCTGAAGACAGTTCTAAAATTGTGGAAAAGTGCAAAATTTGCGATCTTCAAACATCGCCTTAAAAGTCCCAATGTAATCCATCTCCTACAGATGAAAATAAACAACTGAAAATGAAATAACAAACAAATGACAAGCATGAAAAAATAAATTGCGAACAACCCAAGCATTCTTGTGTTAATAATGCCACGCGCAATCGACCAAACAACAGCAGCCATTAATATTTCCGCAAAAACAATTACAATGGGGTGGTTGTCGATTAATGGTCAGTTAAAACTGAGGCATATGAGTTTATGACGCAGATTTCGACGGCTTCAAATTCTGCACCAGATACCAAGCTATTAAACCGATTTTTTCTCAAGGAAATAATTTTCCCAAACACAGAAACTCACGGTCTACGACTAGCATTCATGCGAACAGCGCGCAACCACTGAAGGTATATGTCGCGGTACGCTTGTGAAAGGACTGCGCCAAATCTATTGACAAGTCTTTATACAGTAAGCTGCTCTGATTTTGGGATAACACCGATTGCAATATCTGGCCCTAATGGTTTGCGTCAGTCACCATCTTGACGGTAACAGGGACTACTGAGGACACTTGATATATACCGGTCTCAAGGGACGTTGCATCAATCACGGCCTCTCCCAAATCTGGTGTCTACGAGTCAAACAGGCGGGACAGAGAATATACTTTTTTAATGCATGTTGCTGATGTATAACTGATGTGAGATCCGTAGTTCAGTAGTTTCGCGACCCATCTTCGAAGTCGGCTGGACGTAGAGACCGGGACCACTTCGTTTGATTTAAAAATCAGTATGCATCCGTTTGTAGCCAGTCGGAAGGATTAAGTGTCGTTCGTAAAGAATCTTGTGGAAGTGCTATAATGCAAAGGTAATGGCAGGCGCTTCTTTTTAAATTCGTCATTCGTTCTCTGCTAACGCGAAGCAGCAACATGGGCAACTGCTTTTTACGAGCCATCAGAATAGGAGTATGAAGAGGACGTTACTACTCCATAGTTTGAGACGTGCGACACGACCAATGTTGAAAGAGTGAGGTCATAATGCATCAGCAAATGGCTGCATGTCGTCATGACAGCCAATGAGTTATGGCATTCGGTGTACCATTTCCAGGAAATATCCTTCGTCAACAGGCTGTTCAAGAGTGTTCGATCACTGTATTCGGTGGGCAGAACCGCGCTGTAATGACTGACAAGAACCAAAATTGGACATAGGGTAGACGCTACGATCGAAACGTATACGAGCAACGCGTGGAGGAATAACGATCATCGTAATCAGAGCAAGACTTTGGTCAAGTGTTCTGCGGTACCGTTTTGGAAGTAGTGAAATGTGCACTGCAGTCAGCTGTGTATCGCACCTGCAATAGACAGTATCAACAGTAAAATATGCCGTACTTCACAAATCGGCTACTTACAGTTGACAAAACATTACAAAATTTATATAGAAAGTTACCTCACAGTTCCCGTTAATGATTCGAACAGAACAGCAAAGACTCACCCCCAGTGAAGTACGCCAAATAAAAACAAATGTTACACAGTGGCATCCACCGGACAAAACAATAAGCGCGAGCAAATACGGCTAAATTGTAAAGCTTAGAGGGTGCTATATCCATGGGTGCCAAATAGAAAATTTCGGTACCATAGACGTCTGGGGAGAATTTCCCAACAGGTCTGGTCATCCTGTGATAAAGCAGGTACGTCTGAGTGAGATGATCTACCGGCATCAGCCCGGAGGCCGTTGGTGTCTGGATTACAGCCGTTGTGATTAATGATGAAGCCCAGGTAATTGATCGAGTACGTGAAGAAATTGCACTTTCACTAGCTAATACGGTACTCGCAGCCAGCTATGTGCCCAAGAACATGATTCAAGTGTTCCATCAGCATTGCTTCATCGACTCCACCCACAATAATGTCGTCGAGGTAAGCGGCTGCGCCCGGAACGTCGGTCAGTACCGCGTTCATAATCTGTTAGAAAATTGCCTGCGCACTCATTCCGTCAAATAGAAGACGATGGCCCTGAAGCAGACCGCGATGGGTGTTGATGGCTAACAGCTCCTTGGAACATTTTGATAGCTCTACCTGTAGGTAAGATCCGTTAGATCTCGCTCTACGAAGTAACTGGCATCGCTCATCTTTACGGATAGATCATCGTGCAGAAGAAGATGACACTGGCGCTTATATAGAGCAGCAATGAGACCTTTGGAGAAGTCAGCACAGATTATCACGACTCCATTTGACCTCTTCACGAGGACAATCGGTGTAACCGAGGCGGAGTAACTGGTTGAGTTTAGGACATCACAGTTCTGTAGAATATCGAGTTTCTTGGTTGGGAGGAGCAGTGCTGCGTACGGTAATTGACATTTTGGTCAAAGAGCCGGTCTTACGTTCGGAAGAAGATGTAGACTGGCATTTGTTGTGCGACATCCTCAGCCGTTCCGAAGGACTGCAGAGTATTTCCGGTGAAGTTTGTCGACGACACTGGAGAAACTGTTAGGGTGACGCAAAAATATCTGGTCACCCTCGGCTGTTCCACTATTACTCCGTGGCTGATGTACGTCTTTGATGGGTACGCCTCATCGACAAAGTCGAGCTCCAACAAGTTCAGTTCCAATTGATTCGTGAAGTAGTAGCTGCCGTTGATGTGAGTGTTACGGAAGTAGACCTCACAGGATAATCTGCCGGATTGTTCAGGGTGCCACATAAAGCGTTTCGGGCGGTTGGTTTCAGGCTTTTCTTAAAATAATCATGACGTCAGATGCGGCGTCCAGTTTCAGCCTGAAGGCAGTGTCATTGAATGTTAACCTAACGTACTTCCGCCTGGAAGCATAATAGTCCAAGAATTCGAGAAATATAGAGGTTACTCAGCAGGCCGGCTTTTTGAATCGCCTGCCATGAGACTTTGATCTGGGCCGCCACATCATTCGTTTGTTCGCCTAGTGTTGATCCTCCCCCTGGCTATGATGAGTGTATTTTCCAGCACTTTCGTCAATGTGATGGGCGCAGGTGCCATAAGCGTCAAGCGACGCGATGGCAACAGGGTTTTGGAATTTTTAATGACAGCTGCCGGATGGTTGACCCCTACCCACCACAGTATTAATGTTCGCAGCATACACACTGAGTTCCCAAAGACTGAAATTTTTAAAAATTGCTAACTCGTCATAGCGTCACGTTCCAAGTTGATATTCTTAGTACTTGTGGTCATTGTCTTCAGTTTCACCTCTAGGTAGGGTTCCCTACAGTTGAACAGGCGAGTTCAATTACCAGAATCTGCCAAGGATTGAAGACCATGAAAGAAAAACAGCCTCCTGTACTGGTCGCCGGTCATATAGAACATCTTAAAGGGCTCACTTTCTTGACTAGTGTTTCTGGCGTGGGTTGAAAACTTCGGATCGTCTCTTGGTCAGATAAAAGGGCTGATATCAAATGTTAAACGAGGGTGATCGTTCGCCGAAGCCTTGACCAAGACAATTGAATGCGTCATTGAAAGAAGCACCACGGGCGTTTTTGACAGGATGAAGTTCGTAAAGCTCTCAAGTTCCAATGAGCTACGTTCACACTATAATAGTGAGACACGTTGAATGAAATCAGCAACGACCAGCTCCAACATGAATATGTTGCCTTGTTTAACGCCACAGATTTCGAAGTAGACCCAAAAGGAAAGGTATAAATAGAACTCTAAGATTGAGATTCGAGTGGACTCGATCAGCGAACGCGAATGTGAAATGGTGCGGGAAACATGACTTAACGCAGTCAGCTTTTGTGTTGACATCTAGGTCAGTTCCAGTTGCGCCCTCTCGAATTGAGCGTGCTATTGTTGCAAACTGACCACCAGCGCTGCTGTAGTTATGTATAACGTAGATTATTCCTGCAAAACCTAAAGCAGACCTTGTTCCAAGTTGTCATGGCGCAATACTGTTGAACACAAACGCGGATACCTAATACCAACCGCGAAGAAGGAATGCCGAGGACCAAAGCCCCTTTCTTTTTGCGTGTTGACTTGTTACTTATCGCTTTTGATGACGTCATTTTGCCGACGTTCACTGGCACCACTTCCAAACCCATGTTTACTCATCCTAGCAAACTGACACGCACGAGGGCAAACAGTCTTGACGGATAGGAGGTATTAAGCGTTTGTGTCCTATTCGGCTTCCGCACGATTGCTCAGAACAGTATGCAGTGCCAGAAGTGCTTACACTGGTAAAATCTCAGGTGTAATGCTCTCAAGGAGAAGTAATGTACCTACCCACCTCCACAATGAAGCCATTAATCTGCATGAGCCGCCTATTCCGGGAAACGCACGGTCCACCCTGGCCAGTATCTGTTCCAATGCTGGCCATCCCCAGTGAGCAAAAACATGACGCGTTGAGGTGTGTCCGTATAGCGTCTGGAAATTTCAACGCACCACCCGTGGTCACAGGAAGGAAGGCACCAGTCGAGGCAGAGAAAAACTTGTCTAGCACGAAGGTAGATTTAAGCCTTTCAAATGAGTGTATAGCGCTCATCCTTCCAGGTGTAGCGGCTGCTGGAAAGGCAGTGACATTGTCTTTTGTTCAAATTGAAGAAGCCACAACAAACTTAAAGAACAAGGCACTCCGGAAGACAAGGCCTGTTTTATGGGAACAGCTTCTGGCAAAAGTTCCTTCCGGTGGGCAGGTCGATGCGATGTTAAATGCCTCATTCCCACCAGACTTTAAAACCCGGTTTCGGCCAGCAAGCTTCGCTCTAAAGCTATCTAGAAGTCATTCGGACTTCTTGTAACATTCACTGGGAAAGTGAGCACGGAGGATTTGTTGAAAAACACGGTAGAAACGAAAGGACCTTACGCTAATTTAAAAAGTGTTCTACTTGACCGCCTTTTGCGAGGGTTGTATAAGCACTTCCAACCTGTTAGAACAAGGTCACACGTTGCAACGCAAAGGAATTTCGTTAAACATTGTTTGATTTTTGAACCCCATCGTCCTATGAGTCTATTGAGGTTAGCCCAGCAATCAAGAAGACATACCTGGTTCACTCCAACCACATACCTTTAGGTGGACTGGGGTCTTGTTTTTCTGAGTCTTCTTCCAACTTGAAGTGTCAAACAACTTTTCGCATGTGCACAAACAATAGCTCAGAAAGCGAGAGCGGTTCGATATCTGTCGGCCGTTTACCAACAGAAGGACAGTCATACAGGTTTGGGCCGCGATTGATCGTCCGCTACTTTCCAAGAGGGCGCGCGGAACTTTCGCGTTGTTCGCGCTTTTTCTGTGGCTAATAGAACTGTTATCTGAAGCGTTTCAACGTGCTTTTCTGTCTCGTTTGTGCTAAACCAAATGAGGAAGTAGCCCTCGAGTGCGTGTATGCCGACTGTCCGAACCTCTCAAACAAACCGCCCGAAATCGCGCAGCTGATCCACGATACCATCCCTCACATTATTGCTCTCACAAGGACCTGGCTTTTTGCGGACATCAACTATAGTGAACTGCATGCACCTAAACACTGAGTAAACTTGACAAACGTCTCCCTTGGATGCGTGAGAGGCTGTGTTATCCTTCAAAGCCAAAAGTCTCTAATGTGGACCGTCATAGGATACTTTACTTTCCCAGTTTATCGCGACGTTCTTTAATTGAAACTTTGGCCTCGTATTTTTTCAAAAATAATTGTCGGCGTTATTTGCTGCCCGCTGCCATGCACTGCATCTGTCGTCGAGTCCATTCGTGTTGCCATGGGCCGTTCCTCGTTTATACGGCGTTTCTTTCATCTTCTGTCCATGGGTGATTTCAAGGCACCCAAACTCAACTAGGTGGCTGCTTCTCATAAAGAATCTTAGTGCGGATTTTCGCAATCCATGACAATGTTGCTCCATAAGAAAGCTTGGATACAACACGTATAACTAACAAAACGTCACCGAGGAGAGACGCCATCCTCATCTGATGTAGTTATCACGAAAGAAACTCAACTGCCCAGTCGAAATGACCTTTCTATAAGTGTCCAATAGTTGTCTTTGGAGTGTCCTATGAAAGACTTCTCCGAAGATTTTTCGTTCGCTCATAGGACGGTCATAGTGATTTCCGCGGAGCACAGATTATACAGCATTGCCCGAGTCCATACGTATTTTAGCGGTTGTCTTAGATGAGTCAATCTGCAGATTACTACCGACATAACAATTCCCAACTCAACGCGAAATACCGGAAAGGCGTTTTACGTAATAAATACGACAGTCATTGTGAACTTGTATTTAAGCTGGGAGGTGTAGAACCGTAATCATGTGATTAGGGATGCTCCATTTCATTGTTCCGTGGATCTGTGCGTCACTGTGATTTGTTCCTCGGCAGCGGTGTGTATCTTTCTCCGGCCCTCTGGATCCATCCATGTAGTTTCTCCCTTACGTTCTTGTGTGACACACTTGGAAATCTTTAGTGCATTATAAAGTCTTACGCATTCTAACTGTTAGTTCATTAACACTCTCACCCACGATTAACTGCAGCAAACATGTGGGCCCGAGCGAGACCTTATTACCGACGCCCTCCAGTTAATGTTGTTCTCCAGCTCGTCCGTTACCAGTGTATCATTTGTGATTTGCATACAATTTCCCACTCCTCTTCTGTCAAATTTATCAACATGACCGATATAAATATACGCCAGTTAGGATAAAGAAAGTTGCCGGCCTCAGGTACAGGCGGCGATCTTCAAATCTTTTGTTCAGGATTTGAACCTCCTCAGCAAGAGTCAATGGAAATTTGATCCGAAACTTGTTCGAAAGATTGGGAGGAATTTCAGCATGCCTAATTCGTAGCGCGTTTAACCTAAGGAATATATGGTATAACCTTTGCGCGCATTTGAATGGACAACCTTCTAAAAGTCACTTTTTGAGTTAATGAACACATGAAACGTTTACAGTACGATGAGCTAATTTCTTCCTTTACGATCTTGAATAGTGCCGAGTTGTCAAATGCACCAGATTTAATTGGACATTTAATAACGGGCTGCGTGACGGACATTAATAAAACTGATGTACTCTCTACCTGGAGGTAACAGGGCTGCTACAGAAGAAAGAACCGCCCGTTGGTGGATTTGTACTGATGGATGTAGTGACCATGTGCTGCAATAAGGAAGGTGGCGGTGAAAAACCGATGTTCATAGTGAAATCCTCCCTTCTGGTTACATTTAATTTACCCGTGGTGATGTCTGGCCTGAAAAATCTTTTACCGGACAAACAGGGAGACCGTCTAGTGCTTAGATTACGCGCTTCTCATCGGCTTCCGAGTGAAGTGTGGTCTCAGAGGAGGGCGCCTAGGACAGTTCCGCCATCGAATTGCATTGTGATCTGGAAGTCGTCTGAACCAGTGGATTTGTGAAAATATATTTCGTCTATGCTCCTGAGATCTTCAACATTTCATTCCTTCGACGATAAGGATGCCGGCAAACGTTCCATTAACAGACAACGCATTTGCTTTGACCGCATAAGTGGCCAACTTAGTTTACTGTTGTAGGTGAACCGTCACTTGTGGGCAGTAGCCACTGATCCATCCTCCAATTAAATGACGTCGAAATTACTGGTCAGTGTAACTGTAATGCATTTAACGCAAGGAAAAACGAACGGCATGTCGATGGTTTATTATATGCAGAATAGGATAGACAGCTATAGAGTTTCTCAATTTAAAACGTGGATATTCGCAGTAAGTAT
>JTDE01005800.1:13390-31341 GCA_014338405.1 Paragonimus skrjabini miyazakii
AGTTGTACTGCGTTGTAATTAGTTTCAGTCACGTTACTTGTCATACGAATCACCATTTGTAGTTTGATGTCATGTAAACCAACTTCTCTCCCGCAGATGGGAGTTTAACTTCCGGTGCTGTCAGTTCCATGTACACATCAATAAGTTTTATGGGGTATGCGTCCTCTGCGAATGTCTGCCAGTAATAACGATAATCACTGATAGCCAGTGCCTAGAGAAAAATCGGTAAGCAAAACTTGTGTGAACCGACCGGAGTGTGACTTTGGTAGGATGACAGTCTCGCTCATTCACAAACAAGCGATTAGTTAGGATCAAGAACGGCATGAGCCAGTCAAAAGGTTGAACTAACACGTCGCACATATGTGCCTGAATGGCACAGCACCGAATTTGGATTGACTTCTGTTGTAACAGGGTATGCAAGCATGCCAAATATGCATGTGAAAAACATTGCTACATAGTGAAATTTAATTATCTTGAGTCTGTATGATGCGATCATACCCAGAGTGAATGACCATCTTGCAAAATATACCCAATATCATTTTGAACCCTTAGACGAGTAATAAACTGCACCATAACTGTGGACTTTTAATCGCTAAGTTAGTCGTGTTTCTCTGGCATGTTTGGTTATTTATTCATTCAATTTTTTTCGTTTCAATCTGTCAGCTTATTACCATTACTATTATTACTATTGTTATTATTAGTATTATTATTGTTTTTATTACTGTAATATGAAAAGTGACACTTGTACGATCAAACCACGTTCACAGCTCACGAAATCGGGGACCTTCATGCATCCGGCGGATATACCGTTTTAACAGTATAGAAATAGACGAAGGCTTCGAATATTTACGACAATTGCCAACCCTTCAGTATATTCAACCACAGTCCTACGGTTATCTCTAATGCGCATGTTTATCATCTTGGATGAGCAAAAAGTATTCAACCCTGGTTTTTTTATGTTCAGGAAGGCAGTTTCTGATAATCATTGACCCACCAGTGCACTTTTACCTAACCACGTGATCAGCTGAGGAAGTCCCCACAAGGACGAATTTTTTATTACACACATTATTCAGTTTTTCAAGGGTAAAGGCAATTTATTGTGGTAGATTGGTAGATGTGTACAGATTCAACTGTTTTTCGACATGTCTCCAACGTGAGATGTAGGTGGAGTCGATAAACATTTTGTTGGCTAACGCGCCAAACGAGCCTTTTATCCAATTGTTTTACTTACTAAAACGTGCATCAACAGGACTTTTTCATTCCCTATGTGTCGCGGAGTGCATACACGCTCTTACGCCGCAGCCACTTCAATCTATTCTTGTAACGAAGACTGACGACCAGTGTCAGTGACTAGGCCAACTGCCCCACCGACTGCTGGCGTGACTAAGCCACGCAGTCTAGCTTCTTCGCTATAGCGACTGAATGAAAACCAAGGCCAAACGGCAACTGCCCTAGTTGTGCGTGCACTCCACTGAGGACGGGTTAGCAAGCCTGCTTTGGTGACCTTAAATAACCCCCATGTTTGCAGGCGTTAGCGTGGTATAGACTGGGTTAACCTTGATGTGGGCAGGGTAGAGAAGGGAGTGGGGGGAGAAGTAGCGCAGTTGGCAGACCCATGAAAGTCGCACAGGGGCAAGCGGGTCACCGCACGTGAGATATCGCAGACAATGGAGAAGATGGCGTTCAGCTTGTTGTAGAACACATGACTGTTCTCTGATGAGCAAGGCAGGCTTGAATGTCACTGGTTCATATATTAATCCGCTTCCCACTAGTTATGTTCTCCGTGTCTTCGAATCATCATGCACGTATTCCAGAGTGTGATAAATGTTTCGGGGTTGAACATCATTCTCTACTAGCCGATATACGAAAACTACCGTTGTTAATTAAGGTCAGTTTTGTGTGCCGAATTGTGAAAGTTGGACGGTAGGACGCAACTGTTGCCGTTGGGAAACCAGACGAGACATTTGAACACAGATCTGGTGATTTCCATCTGACGGGCTTCGGCAAGGCATGAGGAACCGAGGTCAGTGGACAAGGGTATACCATCATTTGATTAGTCACGAGCTAGTCGGTGTTGCTTTGGGTCGTTCGATTCATTCATAACATTGCGCAGATGGGTCATGCTGCTGATTGAACTTGGGAATCTCATCACATGATGTAATGGTTCGAGTAACAATAAAACGATGTCATGTGATTGGTGACAGCCGATGCTGGCTGACGTTGGAAGCCAGATGAAGAGAACCAGATAGAGATAACTGATTATTAATACAGTTACGATACACAATAGCTATGTTGATGGAGATCACTGGCACAGTAGTTTGATAATGGAATCTTAATGTGATATATTAAGGCTCCAAGCACGGCTTCAAAGCTTGGTTGACAGAGCACAGACCATGTAGACACATATGGTTCCTGTTACTGGTTCGAATCTAACCGGAGCCCGAACCATCCACAAATGAATTTGCTTAGCATCAAAAAGTTGCCATACTACTCACTAATAATCAAGTAGCTCATTGTACACTCTGTTTCGTAATAATTGAACGGCAGACAGAATGAAGGCAGCAAAGACTGCAACCGATGCTTATGAAAGATTGTTACAGAAAAGAAACTAGTGGTGTGGGATCCTTTGAAAAGATGGACAGAACCTTGAAGATGATGAAGTTCACCTAACTGGTTGTTTCAATGTGACAGGGTATAGTTACTAGGTGGATGATCGAGGGAAGACGGGTCGGTAGTTGGAAGGATGGGAAAAGGTGACGTAGTTGTTGGTACTGGATGTAAGACAGACCAGAAAGACGAAGGAAAACATGTGTTCATGAGCGGAAACTTATTAGATGAAAAGCTTACATACCAGACTATTATACATACAATTAAATACTACTATGCTAACAGACACTTGAGATATGTCAGCTCGATATAGCACCAAGTAGATTAACTGTGTAAGAATAACTACCCTAGAATCTTAAAGACATAGATCAACACATATTTTGTGTATTCACGTACTTCGTATACGTGGGTTTCATATGCACCGTATTATTTTAATCATCACGGTGGAATAAAGCTAAAGTAATCAAACGGGTATGATATTGTGTAGGGTTTAATAATCAGTTTATCTGATTGTATAGGTAGGTTGTTCAGTCATGTTTTGGATTCCCCTTTCGAACTAGTAATGCATCATAATATCAATTAGACTTAGCTCAGAGGTTTTTGAGGTCCAAAACAGGAAACACAGATAAGTATATCAACAAAAGAGGAAGATGTACCAAATATGAGGTTGACAGTTTGTTTAACCAACTGCGTCAGGAATATGAAACAGTAGAATCTATGTGATATATGGATAGCAGCAACAGTAAGCACGGCCACCGTAGGACCTTTTGTTAGAGGGGCAAGTTCCACAACCAATTCCACGATTTGTGAACTTATACAGCCAAACGGCTATCGTAAAAATCTGGAGTCCCGATTACGCAATGACACATCAGACAAGTTAACTGAAACGACAAGTTGACTAGCTTATATCGTTTGTTTTGCAACAAACAAGGTACGGTTTGTGTCTGTACATTCTGTTACCATTGACAGTTGTATTTTCGGATACGTCAGTCATATGTACATAGGTTCACGTTTTCCCAGTTAGGGCATTTTTGCTTAGGACAGTTTGACCGGTTTGAAACTTATAACACTATAGTGCGTGCTGCTGTCGCTAAATGCACGTCACGACTGTAAAGATGAAACAAAATACCAACATCTCACGATATATGACTTCATTCGCCAATGGTAAACTGGATCAATGGATTTCAGTGCTTCGGATTAATATATACCTCCCACCCACATTGGCAATTGCAAGCAACCTTTGAGTATAAACGATGAATTAAAATTGTTTCAAGATGTTATTTACTTGTGGAGGTGTTAAAGCCAATGATTGATTCATAAGTTTGCAAGACCAAAAAGAACAGTGAAAGCCTATTTTCTCCCGTATTTTTATTGATTGGGAAACAAAACTTGTTGGATTTTTCGTAATTATAAAAATCATATTCAGACAAAAAGGAAGAAAAAAAGTAGATGAACAAAGGGGCTAATGTGTAAGCTGTGAACACATCAAAACAGCATACTGATAAAGCAGATAAACACAGACAGATGGACCGTAATTGCACGCTTTTGTTCTGCCTATCTCTGTTTGTCACACAAAGGTGAGGACATTGACACTATTGAAAACCCGTTTCACGGCGGCTATGCGACGTACGTTCTATGCAGCCCAACTAGTCATGCTGATCACCACCACCCGAATCCCAATACCACCTCTGTAAACACCGCTACCGGTCTACGCCAAATCCTACATTGTTTGTGAATTTTCGTGTGAGTGTCGGGCCACTGATGCGGGCAGGACGGAGCGGCAGTTACGTAATCGGATCAACGCACACATTCCAGTTTGGGTTCGCAAAACGCTCACGGATGCCACAATACCGGGTTCAGGTCAGAATGTGACAAATTACCAGGAAGTTAAAACACTGAGTTCCCTTGATCCAGTTCACCAGTAACGACAGAAGACATACTCTCTTCAGTCACGAACGTAAAACATTGGTATATATAGGACATGCGGATAGCAACAACAATAGAAACAATCAACGATTGAGTTTACACAAAACAAGGACTGTTATCAGTTCCAGGGCAGACAAACTGCATGAGTCAACAGTTTATGCACACACAGGACCGGACGGCGAGTATTGATTAACATAGCTTCGGAGAAGGCAAGCAACTTCGGATTCCAATTTCGCAACAACATGAAACGAATCGGCGGGGTGAACAACGTGACCTGTTTCCATGATGTGCTTTGCTATGGATGAGGTCGGATTTCGTCTCACTCGCTCTGTTGCCATTACCTGTTACGTCATAGCGCGCACCAACCACTTAGGCATATGTTCAGCCATTCTTTGTCGTAGGCACCGATCTGTTCTGCCGATATAGACGTTACCGCAACTGCAAATAAACTGATAGATTACATGTGAGACAGAATATTTCAGTAGGACACGATTGTGAATAAGCTGACCGACACTCCTAGTTATGAGTAACAACCGCAATTCAGCCGCCGGGTATGTACGAGTTACAGTTGTTTCACTTTTAAACCTTTTTAATTCTGCTCATCCTATTCTTTTTGTTTCTTTCGAAGAGGATGCAAACAATAGTTTATCTTTTCCAAACATTTCAATCACTAGACGACAGGATGGCTCATTACAACGCTCAGTGCACCGTAAGGCCACTTGGAGCGGTCAGTATTTGCATAAACGAGGTCTGGTGAGAACCCTGTTTCACAGAGCCCGGGAGATCTGCACCGATGACTGCTTGCAGAGAGAGAGGAGGGAAGACTAAGGGAGATACTGCACACAAACGGCTATCCTGAGAAGTACACCGATGTTCACAGCCAGAAACGACTGAACAAGACTGTAGTCGCTACTCACAACTAGGAGTGTCGGCCAGCTTATTCACAATCGTGTCCTACTGAAATGTTCTGTCTCACATGTAATCTATCAGTTTATTTGCAGTTGCGGTAACGTCTGTATCGGCAGAACAGATCGGTGCCTACGACAAAGAATGGCTGAACATATGCCTAAGTGGTTGGTGCGCGCCATGACGTAACAGGTAATGGCAACAGAGCGAGTGAGACGAAATCCGACCTCATCCATAGCAAAGCACATCATGGAAACAGGTCACGTTGTTCACCCCGCCGATTCGTTTCATGTGTTGTTGTGTAATCAGAATCCGAAGTTGCTTGCCTTCTCCGAAGCTATGTTTATCAATACTCGCCGCCCGGTCCTGTGTGTGCATAAACTGTTGACTCTCGCGGTTTTTTTGTCCTGGAACTGATAACAGTCCTTGTTTTGTGTAAACCCAATCGTTGTCTGTTTCTATTGTTGTTGCTATTCGCATGTCTTATATATTCCAATGTTTTACGTTCGTGACTGAAGAAAGTAAATGAAATGTTAACATCTCGCGACATATGTCTTCTATCGTTACTGGTGAAATCACCAGGACCCAGCGACACCGATCGCCCGACACCTGTTGATTTGTCGACCCCAACTGAACCTGGAGAAGGCGTTCCAGATATGTTACACAACAAAAAATCGAGGAAGGCCACCCGAGGTGGTTGAAACGTAGTTTATTACAACTTGCTGATAACTTTGTGTTATTCTCATTCCATTTATCAATAACATGTTAAACACGACGCTCAAACGGTTTGACTTCATTCGTACTAAATTTGGTGCGGATATCTTACAAAAAATCGAAGGCTTCTCCAGTTCGCGGAGGCGATAACAATTAGCAAATATAAACCACTACTCTGCATATAGAAAGACTTGTTCATTACTACCAAATTGCCTTGGCAACTGATGTGTGTGAATATGCGTGTGTTTGTGTGTTCGTTGATTTGGTTGTTTAGCTTTAAAATACCCACTGAACTTTGTTATATAAACCCACAAACTGCAGTATGTACCTGATGAGATGCAGCAAAATGTACTCGAGAGATACACTGTGCGAAAAGCTGTTTGACTTCTCTGTTTAAATTCGTTATGGCAAAAGGTTGCTTTGCTTTCTGAAAACATTGTAGTCTATATGGTTGCATTATAATGGTAGACAGGATAACTGTAGGATCGTTTGACCTCGATGAAAGTGATCGTGGTAGAGTCAATGACGATAGAAATAATAATAACAACATTAATAGTAATATTGGTGGTGAATCAGTTTCCAGTCACTGATGAGCAATCTAGAATTATGGTTTTAGTAAATTGCACACCGTTCAAAGTTTGTCTCAACTTTTACATTCAGATAGGCATTACAGCCGACCTCTATAAAATGCAATCAATAGATTCATTTTCTCACCTTGTTAAACTTTATCTGTATGACGATTTGAACAACGATTTGTGTCGGAATCATACCTCAGCTTCAATTAACAAAAATGTAGCATTTTAACCAAGCAGTAAAAGATTTAGCAAACTATAGGTCTTGTGTTAAATTTCGTCTTACACAGATGCATGTTTGATGTCGAGATCATCACACGAGTGACCTTCGTTCGAACTGAAAACATTGGTTATGTTTACTTGGCAAAAGTTTATTATGCTCCATAAAAATCAGACGTGAAGATCAAAAATAACTAGATATATCAGCCTCGAAAACAAAAACGTCTGAAGTCGTTTAGTTGACTCCGTGTAGACAGTTTTGATTTGTAAATCTGGAAAAAGTCAAAAACAACCAGTTGATGTTGCCTATAAATTCTGCACACAAGACTGGTAAGATTGATTTCACTTGTTTTTAAAAACAGGATACTGGAGTAGACGGAACCGATTTTATATGTCGAAATCCCTTGAAATATTGGCAGCGTTGGAATACTGCCTGACACGACTGGACATGGGAAAAACAAACAAGGGAGTCGCATATAAGTTCTACTGTTGACAGGTTTAAAGTCCCTCTCCTCTTTATAGTGCTAGCTCCCAACAACCTCCGAGTAAGCTAACAGAGTTCGACAGCTTCCTAAATGTTATGCGAAATTTACTGTCACTGATTTCAAAGTTCCTCGGAGAAAATTTCTGTTGGGCTTGGTAAAAGCAACTATACGAGGTAGCCACATGTTAGGAGACCCCATTTTTCCATCTAAAACTACCTTCTTCCTTGAGAAAACGTTTTTTTCCCAGTCAGATTGAACAAAAAATTCCAAAAACCATCCAGAAGTAACTCTTACAACTTTTTTACTTACTCCACCATTATTAACTCATGCTCATTGGTGGCTTAGCGACCTCAACTACTATTTTTAGTAACTGGCTTATAATCTTTTGATTTGAGCACGTCCGTAGACCAGTATGCATCATAAAATATACTTTGTATCTATTTTCTCCCTGAGACACACGTTTTGAAACGAAATAAAGTGGTTTCTATACTAATCTTTTGGTTTGAATTGGGATCAATTTCGGGAACAGTCGCGTTTATCGCAGGACCAAGATTTTCCGCTTTCTTTATTACAAGGGTGAAAATTTAATTTCTACCGATTACACTAATGTTCTATCAACGACGCAACATAATTTTGCATAGGTTTACAACACCACAAAATGATTGTGGCTCACAAGTCAGCTGCTGGGAATGTTTACTTCTTTCAGAGTAGACGCCTACGTCTACGTCAACGTTGCTTGCCATGGAGTGAACTAATCACACCGTGGTTTACTACATGTGATATTACAACTCTATCAAACCAACTGAATCCGGTATTAGCTGTTGACAGCTACGCTTAGATTAACGTCCGTGATATGAACATGTGAAAAGTTGAAAGCTTACTGGCAACACAATATTATGAAAACCACAACTCTCACCTCTTCTTGTAGTCTTCGGTCCGTGTGCAAATCCCATTATCAGCTCAGTTGACATAGAGCCTCATATAGACTGAACATCGCCCACAATTGATCGAAACTATCGCATTTCTACAGACTTTCCAGTCGACCCGTTTCGAAAAGAAGCATTAGACTTGAAAGTCTACGGGAATGTGACACTTGTGATCTATTATGGGTGGTGTTCAGTGTATAGGAACATTAAAAATCCCTTACTACTCATCAGACATAGAGTTTGTTGTGGGCTGTTTTGCATTTGGAGGCCATTGCGTTGGTCGCACTTTGAGGGATTCTATATTCCACTCCCTTCAACACTAATTACCAGTAAGTGTATATATATATTGGGACGAAACACTGGAATCTACTTGATTTTGGGGTAGCTCTGTATAAAGCAAATTGTAAGTAAACTATTGCATTGTACTACTTGCAATACAAACTGAGTAGTGCGGTCTGGGTGAAAAGTAAAGGCTGACAGAGATTTCTAGAAGGCAGGAAGTAGACTGTGTAGTATAATCTGGTCAACCTGGCCACTGGTCAAACGCGGTTGTCGCTTGACTTGGTTCAAACTTACTATAGAACCGACAGATTACACACCAACAGTTGCGCCTAATGTGGTTGGAGATTCTCATAACAGAAAGAAACCTGCTGACTGAATGGTGAAAGTGATCACGTTCGCACAATTGTTCATAGAAATTTTATTCTGCATTCAATCCTAGCAATTCTAAACACCTTCATTAATAATGTTCAACGACAGCGCGCCAAGAGATTGACAAAAGCTGCTGTACCGGACAAGCTGAAAAAGACTGTCTGGAGAATTTATCAACGAGATCATGTCAGTTAGCTACAACTACCTCAGTTAATGCCTATGAGAATTAGAAGAGACCCAGCTGCGAAAAATCTGGACTTCTGTTATATTCGACTCAGTTCTAGAAACAGCATGTCCATACGCTGAGCTATGAAATCACAGAAAGACTGATTGCCAACGAAAAGTACATCTGTTCGAACAAACCACTTATTTGACCAAACCTGAAGGGCAGTTAGCGAGGAAGAAAAAGAACAAAAAGGAGAATGTTCGAAGTCGAAAGATAAGTAACCTTTGCAGTTTTGGCTAGCGGTACCGAAGAAAGTGTCAACTAGTAGACTCTCATTCAAAGACAGAACTGCGACTGAAGCTGATGAATTTAACATGATACATTCTAAAGCATCCAGGAAGTGGAAAGCAGAAGAAAGTTTGGTAACAGTAAGGTTCAAAGGTGTTGCCGGAAAATTACTGAGTGCTGACTGCCACACAACCATAAAGTGGAATAGTTGCCGTACAGAAATTCATGAAGACCTAATGAAGAGTAGTGTTGGACAAAATTTTATTCTGAAGGAGTCATCGTTAATATCGGGTGTATCAACTGTCACTAAACGGTTGTTTACAAATTATGTTTACACATGATACAAATTTTGCATGAAAGATCGACTTACAATAGAAATGTTTGAGATAGGTCTACAGTTTACACCAATATGCAAGATATATCGAAGAAACAGGGTTTAAAAAACCAGACAAGGTAAATTTTGCTTTGCGGAATTTAAATTTTTTATGTGAGACGGTGAATTGTATTGCATATTCGACGAATTTATTGCAGCTCATGATAAAATAGGAAGCATTAGTCAAAGTGGTCAACGTAGAACGGAAAAAGTATGGACACGATGGCAGACTATCATTGTAGCCGCGACGAAATGGAATTGAAATTTAGTTTCAAGTTTTTCCCCACTTAACTGCTATCCAACCTTGTTTATCGGTGGTGTCCTCCGACTGCCAATGTGATCATTTCCTCATTATTGTGATATCTGATCAACTTGAAATCATACACCAATCTAAACTTATCTCACTAGTCACAACACAGAACTTCTGCACAACCAAATCTACTTGATGTTTGTTAGTAGTGTAGTATTGTCTGTACCATGGAAGTTCGTATCGAAGTATCCATAACTATTTGCAAACTTTGTTGCTTTAATAAGTTGAGGTTAACCTGCTTTAACTACCCAATTCCGTTTGATCTATATATTATTCAACGATTCGATCGAGATCGGTATAATACGGTTTACTTCAAGATGGATGTATTAATTTCCTGGGTAATAAGTACGCGAACATTTACCTCAGTATAATGCATATGGTGTCTTTACGAATATCAGCACGACTAAGTGAATTCATTTCTTTGACCAGCGGTAGATGAACATGCTTTCATAAACACGTACAGTAACCTCTGATGGATCAGTGACTACACCCCGGTCACCAGTCGAGTGATTTGACAATGCATAAGATCGTAGTGCTTACCTGTTTAGTTGTTAATAGTACACTTACTCTATAGCCTCACTCTCAGCGAGCCTGTTCATCCTTACAGAGTTACTGTAAACATGAACACGTCTAATAACACCACAGTCAGTTATCAGTGGGTAATAATTCCATTTCAATCAAGTCATCACACTTATCATCACCGTATGAATTCGAGCGTGCACAGGAATCTTATATACATATGTGTGTGTGTCCATGAAAATGTGGGTATCCGTATTTTCGGTTGGTTCTGAACAGTGGCATACACAGACGAGCGAACATGGATAGGATGGAAGCCATGCTAATGCTCAGTCAACCTCAGTGGTTAGAACAGGGCAGTAGGATGGGTGTTGAACAGATTCCAAATTAGCTATTGTACGGGCAACTGAAAGTGAGCAAGCACCTTCCCGAGCTACCGTGAATCAATTCCTTCCGTTTTATTTATTATTTAGTTGCTTGTGTCGATTCTTAAGTTGTACCGATCATTCCGAAATTGTGGATACGGATATAGATTCCGGAGTGCAGATCATGTCATGGGAATTCTAACTGAAAGTCTTGTCTGAAGGGCACATCTAATAAAAGCTATCCAAACGAGTTCATTTAGCGAATAGCCCGAACACACCCGCTGTAACCACAATCAGGTTAGTCATCTCGGGGGTGTACAAGCATAGCAAGTCAATTCACTCGACTCCATACTCCAAGGATTCTGGCCACCACAGTTCAAGATCGATAACACCTGGCTGATGTCAAACCCCTCAGTGAACATCTCAGCGCTTGAAAGATAACACTGGGTAGGGAACCAGCATGGCTCGATATGTGGAATTGGATAGAGTAATGATGCGGTGTGTTCTTAACGGATTGTACCGTCATGGAAATTCTTTCATAAAATGATAGATATTAGGGAGCTACATTTGTGAACAACACAGATTTACAAATTACTGGAATACTAATTGTAAACTAACAATTTTCCCATAGAAGCTGAAACACGTTTTGTGTTTTTAGGTTCGCAGCATTGAGACAGGATGTAATATTTCCTTGTTGTTAAAACACTTAGCTACTTGTGACATTCCTTGGTTTTGTAGCCTTCTTATTGAGCCCTTTTGTTCTGGTTCCTGTTCATCTGTCCTATCTGACCATTTTAATCAGATAGAGCCGTTACGTAAGCAACTTGTGGCTTCACCGAGGTCGAGGTGGATGATCACCTTTGTTTTTCTACAAACCTGTTTGTCCAGAAGAATCAGATATGCAGGATGCGAAGTCTGTTAATTTGGGTCGAAATAAAGTATTTGCATCGTACGGGTTTTAGTCAAGTAAATACTATCTAGAATAAAATATCGATATATATATATGGGTATTAGTCAAACTTGACCGATTTAAGCGCATAAAGTACATTCTGGGAGATTTGTGTGTGTTCCCAAACTGACCTCTTTGGGATTATATAAACTGTAAGCGCTAATGTTTCTGTTTAGGATTTACTATCGTTACTTTCATTCCAGATGGGAATTGTTGGCTCCGGGTGACTAGTTCGTTCTGTATGTGTGTGTGTGTGTGTGTGTGTGTGTCTGTAGAAACAGACTGATGCGTGAAAAGTGCAGTCAGGTTTGGTGGTTTGTACTATAATGAAAGTTTTGCTTGTTTATCGGCTTAACTCCAAAATTTTTATTTTTCTTCCTCATCTTCTGTGGAGTACACTAATATGTACTCATACACTGAACTATCTGTTGACCTACGTTTTGGATATTTTTCCTTCCAACACAGACCTTGCCAGTTGAGTCTCTTTATAGTTTGTTTCTGAGGCATAAGGGTTTCAATTTTGTACTAGCCTACTACCAGGCTAAGCAACATTTGCCGGGTTGAATCACAAGGACTTCACAAGCTCCCTGATTTTATTCTTTTGGATTTACACTGAATTTGTCACAAATGAGTCTCTTCTAAACTAAATAATACTTCTATGCTCAGCAGCAGCGTTGGTAGATTCCAGCGTGAACTGTTTAAGAAATCCTGTCAGGGCAGTCAGTCCACTGAATCGCTTGGTGGATTCCATATGATACACATGGTTTGGTGGGTAACTAGATCCAAATGAGAAATTTCTGAGCATCCAGTGTGAATTCGTAGTTCAGCTGGTAGAACGCATGTCGCGTTTGGGCATGCTGTTCCCGTCGTTGGTTCGAATCCAGCCGAAACCCAGATTTTTCACAGTCGGGTCCCTTTTAAAGTAATTGATCAACCAAACTACTTATTAGGATTACACAGGATAGTTGGTGTGTGAAGGGAACTGCAACTGATCCAGCGCAAGCTACTTGTGTATGGTGTTATGCGCAGGCGTCATTTGACTTCGGTCATTGTGACAGGCTAAACCAAAACACATGACATCAACCTTGTGTCCAAAGCTCATGTGCATCCACGTGCCCATGCATTCTAGCGTAACTGACATGACTAATCGACGCGTTCTTTTTGAGAT
Organism: Paragonimus skrjabini miyazakii; assembly: GCA_014338405.1. Taxonomy (NCBI): domain Eukaryota; kingdom Metazoa; phylum Platyhelminthes; class Trematoda; order Plagiorchiida; family Troglotrematidae; genus Paragonimus; species Paragonimus skrjabini miyazakii. The sequence continues at coordinate 26,532 of JTDE01005800.1, forward strand.
CAGCACTCTGTTACCTTTACTGGTTATTGAAGGGCATGATAAAGAAACAAGCCAACGACTGAAGACGACTGTCTGATCATTTATTATCACCCCAGTCATTCGACTTCTTTACTGTCCATGGAACAACCATGTTTATCCTCAACAAGTCATCAACTAATTTACACAAACATGGTGCTATGACTAATCGATCATAGCTGCTGTGCAAGCGCATATACATGCGTATACTCATGAAACCAATAGTAGAAGCGTACGTTTAAGGACACTTACGATCATGTATTCACTTTTGTATGCTGACGCGTTCCTCTTGAGACAAACAATAGGGGCAGAGGACAGCCAAAACAGAAGAATTGCACGGTACGATCTAACAGAAATCTAAGGAGCAGCATTCAGAGTGTAAAGTAACATCGGGTGTTCTCTTGTAAATTAAATCCAGCAGACAAAACTATTGCCGAATTGTGTCGTGTATGAGTTATTTTCACGTACTCAGTCAAATATCACTCCATCTTTCGTTACATACCATTTCATCTTTTGCAAGCTAGTAACTAAGCTGGCGAGCGAACAAACCGCCAACCTTTATCTTGGCTGTTTATAGACAAGAAAGTCGGTATGCTAGATCAATTCCGTCCATAAACCGTCTAAGTGAATGGGGATGAGAAACTCCATTGAATAAACATGGAGGTGTGCTTGTTTGTTCTATTCTGAATAGAAGTGTCTGTCAGAATAACTGTGTGCCTGGGATGGGAACGCTCTATTCGATTGTTTCTGTTTGCTTGTATGTGCACTCGTACGTGCGCTTGTACGTGTATATATTCAGGTACACACACGACGATGTCAATTGCCAGACATACTTAGTAGCGATTCGATTGAAAAATGTCTCACTCTGGAATGCTGAAAAGAAATAACGGCTAGGATTAGTATTTTGTTATTTGTAGGCTAACGCTGGGTTGGTTTTCAACGGTACGTTCGCTCTGTTCCCGCGTTTAAATCAATCGGGGTTTAACTCGCATTGAGGCTGGCTGTCCGATTACGTAGTTCAATTAACAACGTAGTAGTAGGATACAAATAACGAGAACGGACTAACACAGCTTTAATTTATCATGTGATAGTAGTTATAGGTCCAGTATTATCTCATTTCTGTCAAGCTTTCCTGAAAAATAGGAGTGGTAGAATAAAATCTATTTAGAAAAACCTATTTGTCAGTGCATACCGCAGTTAAGAAACTGAGAATCACCATCATAGTCTTTTATTGATCCGTTCATAATCTCCTTGGCTGCTGCACATACGCTGAAATCGATCAACCATCAGTGGTTGGTCCACATGTTAGACAACACCCAAGACAGCCACAGAGAGGGTTGACTGACAGCATGGTACCAATGCCTATCAGCGAAGTAATGGACACATCCCTGTCTAGTACTGTCTCAGTGCTATCACACACGCAACAGGCCGAACCCATGATCTCCGTGTAAACGTCAAACTGATGGTCGACGTACTCAGCCCCTAGGCAACGCCCACTCGCCAACAGTGTTGTCTAAGGCAAGAACACTAACAAGCCATGAATTAACTAAGAGACACGCAACACCTGGCATTTCTTAAACCGGATAAAGGCTCTAGTGTTGTCGTCACGACCAAAGACGAGTATACACGGAAAATGAGCACCATTTTGGAAGTCCACCGAAAGTTCAAAGTGGACCAGACAGCAGAAGACAACATACTGTTGAAAAAGCAAGTTGCAAGACAACTTCAGATATTGTTGTTAAATAGACACATAGCTGAAGCTCAGTAAGGACAGTTGGGACCAATTGGCACGGAAACACCCCAATTGAGGGGTGCTCCAAAAGTGTACAGTGATAGTGCACCTCTACATCCGATCTTGTGCATGAACAATTTTGTTTACCATAAAGTTGCTCGTTGGCTAGTGGACATTTTGGATCCCATCCGTAAAGTCTTATTCCCCTATAGCTTGAAGGACTCCATTGAATTAGCTGAAATTTTAGCCAGTACCAAAGTAATGTAGTCCATGGATGTTGATCCCCTCCTTACGAATGTTCGCCTTCAAGAGACAATTGATTTTTTGTGTGGTTTTACCTCTAGCCGGAACTGTTATATTTGGAGGCGCACCATACGGTGAAGAGGAGCACTGAGTCCATAATTACGGCTCAAGAAAGATAGTTTCCTATTCTCGCCATTCAAAGGTGTCCAGTTAGCCAACGACATAAAGCACAAATCAAAGTCTTCTCTGGCTCGAATGTAGGTGGTTGCGCGGTTGCGCTTAGTTCAAACCACCAGAGAAGCAGATATCGGCAATCGTGAAAATAGCTTGTCAAACTCTTCTGTTTCCCAAATTATGTGCCAGTTTACTCGCCGTTGCAGTGACGTTTACCTAGGCAGAACAGACCGACAACCATCACAACGAGTCGCCGAACACACCCCGAAGTGGTTGAAACAAGTGATAGCGCACCAGCATCAACCTGGTGAACTGACGGCTAGAAATCCAGCGTCATCGATTGCTACACAACTCATGATAACAGGTCACCAAGTTGACCCATTAAACCCATTCAATAACTTTTGTGCAATCAAAACCCAAAGTCGCTGACTTTCTGCGAAGCGAAGCTTGTTCGAACTGACCAGCCGACGTTATGTGCACAAAAAGTGGTTGAGGCAACCCACTGGGATGCCATGGTCATGACTACATAACTGGTGTGCTTGTAGGCATGTCTAGTTCCTGTTTGTCCTTATCTGTATGATGTATATAACTGGAATGTTTTATGTTTGCGACTGATGAGAGTAAACGAAATGTTAACATATAGCAATATGTCTTATTTCTGCTCTGATGAAATGATTAAAGGGAACCCAATGTTTCAAAGAGCCTGCAATGTTTGTCCGATACTGGTTATACACTTCGAGTGATTCCACGGCCATCGCCACCGATCAGACTGGAGTAGGTATAGTCCTCAGCACGACGACCACAACCTCGTCAGTAGATTGGATCCCTGTTAATAGTAGACTTTGTGCCGTCCGCTTGGCACTTTCTACTAAGACCAGCTCTAGACGCAAAACGTTCAAAAATCTTTTCATTGTGTCTGTTTATACTCCAGCTGACCGCAATGACGTCGGTGTCGAGGACGCCTTTTACTCAGACCTAGCTGCTCTCCTTCGGTTCACACATGGTTCTGATACAGTCATTCTCACCGAAGATATAAACGTCCAGGTCGGCCAGCTTGATTAATTCAAATCTCGTTTAGGTGGAAGGTTTGGTATAGCATCACATCGCTCGGATAATCGCGGGCGACTATTGCAGTTGTGAGCTGAGCGTAAGCTATTTGTAGCCAGCACTAGTTTTAGGCATCGTGCGCGTCATTGCTATACTTGGTGCCCACCTTCTCCGAATCAGGTCTGGTCTCAGATCACAAAACTGTTATAGGTGGCGGTTTTCCATTCAAGAATGGCCTTCTTATTGGAGCAAATGCTTGGATCCAGGTTAACCGTTAGTACGTTGCCGTTTTTTCTCTCACTTTCTCTGGACAACAAATTCACCGATAACAACGGCTGACTTTTGAGAAATTGGCTATACCGTCGGTAAAGAATAAGTACTAGACCAGCTTAGAAAGCAGCCTCGGCAGTTCTCACCCTGAAGATCGTAATAACTGATGGATCCAGGTCTCACAGGCCACTCATGAAGGAGGTACTGTAACATGCGACTTAGAGGGTTGTGGGTTGAACAAACATTGGATCTCGAAAGAACCACTGTAGTTGTTAGTTGTTAGACGCAGCATTCTCCATGTCAATTTATACAACAAATTTGGGATGGATATCCACAAGAATCTAAAGCGTGACCCGATCACCGATCGTGAGGTTTAGCTTATGGAGAAGGTTAGGGAAGTGGAAACGGCTTTTTCCTCAGGAAACACCGGCAGACTCTTCAAGTTTATCCATGCCACTGGTCCCAGGCTGCCGTCTATCAGTGAAGCTATCAACGAGGTAGATGGCACACCAAACTGAAGGTTGAAACGGTGGACAGAACAATTTGAGAGTCAATTTACCTGACATCCTGCTTCTACTGTGTTGCCACCACAAACTTGTAATATAGCAATCTAGGCGGTAGATTTAAGATGACCCACTAAGACTGAAGTGAGGTCCGCAATTGTTTTTTGCCTCTCATACGTAATACGGCTGTTGGCCTTGATCATCTCGTACTGACACTTTTCATAGAAGGTGAGGAGGCGTTAGTGGAGGATCAGACGCAGTTGGTTCTACTTGTGTGGACGATTGGAACCAACCCTTCTTGATGAGGTCACTTGATAACAGTCCCCATATCCAAGAAGGCAGTTCGGGTCTCTTGCGGAAACCATAAAGGAATTGGCTTAAACCCAGTCGTTACTGGGGTTCTGACGTCCAGTATATCTAGTTGACTTGCTGCGGCTCGAGAGGCGGGCACTAGAGAAGAACAGGCAGGGTCTTCTCTTGGGCAAGGATGTACTGACCAAATTTTTACTCTTCGTGAAATTATGTAACAGCGTCATGTATGTACGATCTTCCAGGAAGACATTGAGCAACGCGCAGCAATAAACCAACGATCCGAAATGGTCAAAACAAGATTGGTTCACAATACCACGGTACTCAACAGTTTCGATCGACGGATCGTTTCCGGAAGTTAATTACAATTTGTCAGTCGTTTGGCGCGATTTACTGGGTGAACAATAGTGACACCACATAGGAGACGTTTGTGACATGTCTGTCACCCACCCCTATCCCAGACAGTCTATACGCACGCGGATTAAAAACGCATGCAAAACTACACGCACACACACAT